>LPNX010405835.1:229422-273274 GCA_001517045.1 Pseudotsuga menziesii | reverse complement strand
GCTAGCTGTCCTAAGTTCCTAACCAACTAAACATCTCTTGTATTTTTTTGTAGCCCTTCCCAAACCTCTATGTTGCTCAAATGGCCCTCATAACTATGCAATTGACCATGCAACCCCTCCACATAGTCAAGGTTGCTACCTTTCACCCACTCAACAATACTACCCCCGCCATTGAACCATCCACATTTGTTATGCTACTGTTGATATTTTTAGTGTCATTTTCTTGTTGCATTTTTCCCTCAATGTCAACATCTTCACAATAACCCATATAAACAATCAATAACATAAAGTTCCCCTAGCCTTTCAGCAAGCCAAAAAATAACACTAAGCCCCATCAAACATTGAGCATAGAATCCCAACATTAGACTTGCATACAATATCAATCAGAGGGATTTTAGCACACTGAGAAAATTCCTCAAATGGGTAACACGAGTTAAAAACTTTTGTGAACTTTAATGCTTAGTATTTTACGTAATCGTAATATTCCCATTTTATTCCTCTCTTTGTATGAAGGCCATTAGGACCTTTATAATATGATTGAGCTTCTACTGCCAAAAAACCGATTTCATAGTCATTTAGGTTATTTTTGTCCAGTGTTCTAAAATATTGTTTTAGTTTAGACATCATTTATAGAACAACCTTGGTAAATATGGAATAGCTATGCAAAAGACACATCTTGACTCTTCCAAGCTCCCTTCGAGTCATTTCAACTTTTTGTATTAAAAAAAGCTAGTCGCATTAGCCTATAAACAAGACCCACAATATTCACCTGAACACATTATAGATATAAACCAGCATGCGGAGACTAGCATGGTCTAAATCATGACCAAAGAAATTACAGACAAAATCTCAACAGAAATAAGATTTTCAAAAAAAGTTAACCAATAACATGATGATATTGATGATGTTTCAGAACCTCATGCAATATGAATCCATGCATATAGCAGTGCCTAGCACCCAACCTAATTTCAAGATGGACACCAAGATTAACATCCCACATTTTGACAACACCATCAAAGCCAATGAATTAGACACATGGCTCTTAAGTTTAGAAGCATACTTCGAAACCCAAACCCCTAAACAGGTGCTCAAACAATCATGATTACAGGATTACAGATTGATGATTGAGGATTCACATGGTTGTAAGTATTACAACCACCCTCGTAAATAGTAGTATACACACTATACAAGGGTGAGACCAGTTTAAAGGAATCTTTCCCAACCATTTTTACCTTTCAAGTATTGCAAAGATCCTATGAAGTGGTGCTTTCATCTTAGCCAAACAAGTGCTCAAACAGTGCATTTGTGTCTCAAATTGTTTCATATATTGTCAATCAAAATGGAGATGAAAGAGAGTGATTGAATTTTTTGGATAAAATTTGTGGGTAATCTCTTCTCTCGCATCCAACAGGAAACGGAGTTGTTTCCCATTACCTCCTCACTCAAACAACTTTTCAAATGGCCCCAAAACTTAAAGCTAAAGTTGAAAAGGCATTGGTACGAGAAATACCATAGCTACATGCTTGATAGATACAACCACCCAATAACTCCTCTACTAAAGTAGTGACACACACCATATAGCTACAAAGAATGTCAACAAAGTGGTAGAAAAACTTCACACAAGTATAGCAATTATCACAAGTTATGTTGCCAAGGGATGCAATCCCGAGTCTCCATGTCCTAGGATATAACTTTATGCAGGTATTGCACTTATCAAAAGTTTTGTTGCTAAGGGATGTGTTCCTGGGTTTTCCTGTCTCAGGATGTGTCCCATATCCCAAGTTCTAGAAAACATCCCCGAAAAAATACTAGGAATGTGCCTTTGAAACAATCCAAAATTTTGATTTTTACATTTTAAACCCATGCCCAATATTCTCATTTTTAAGCTTGATCTGCACCCCAATATCATTTAAGGTCAGATTTGCATTTTCTATGGCATGTGATCTACCACATGAATCTTACCAATAAGTTATTCTAAGAGATCAACCAACATATTCCATGCCTATCTAGCTGGTATAGAGCTTTAATCTATGTATTTTGACTATGATCTCAACAAATAGTAACAGAACTTGTTGTGATTATTTCAAATTTGTCAGAGCAACTATAGCCTACATTTTGTCCCTATAATTGCAAGCTTAACAAAGCAATTCAAACATAAAATATTTGAAATTGCAATTCCTACAGAAATTTCATTTACTTGAGAACAATATTTTTCTAGCTCGAAGTAATTATCTATCCATGAATGACTGATCTATAATAAGCAAGCAGAATTATCTGGGGCTTCTTTTTTGTTGTTATTCATGAAACAATCCCCTCCAAAAGTGGGGAATATTAGAAAAGTGGTGTGAAGGCAGATATTTTGTATGAACATAACAATTAGAGCTTGTAACTCAACCCCATGAATCGTTTATTATATAGGCAACCCTCCATACATCCCACGAAATGCATTTTTAATCTTCTAATTTGGTTAATTTAACAGAAAAAACAAAAGGATTATGTAAACAGATGACCAAAGGAAGACAAAAATTGGTCTTTCATAACAGGCTGCCAAAAGGAATAGTTGGAACATGATGGAAGTTTAAAAACAAATAAAATACCTTGTGATGTCATAAACCAAAAGTGCTCCAGCTGCCCCTCTATAGTATGATCTTGTGATCAATCGAAACAACTCTTGTCCTACCTACAATAACAGGAAAGATATACTTGGCAAGTCAAATCCCCCATGTGCTAAACCATGCTCATGGTAGTAGGTTGTAATGCAAACGATCTAACCAAATTATCAGTTTCTTCTTTCTATTATTTGAGCTGACGCTAGAAAATAATTTACAGAAGAGATAAATCAGTGAATTTTTTCAAGTTCACAAGTTCCAAACTTGAAAATTGAAAATGATGCTAATTTTATTTTGTGATTCAGGATTGTCAATGTCCACAAACTAAATTCCTATTGCATATAAATTCCAAAAAGAATGTAGCATGGAACAACAAACATTTTAAACAGATGTGCACTCAACCTTTTCCAAAACTGCACTTGTGGCCACCAATTCAATTCACGAAATACAGTACTCATTCCACACAAAATCTATGATAGAAGCAGCTACACACATTTTCTGGACAATACTCAGAAAATGATAGACATAAATGTTGGGAGATATCATAGACATTTGCAACACTTGGAAGCATAATGCATTCTATAGCGGCGGTGAGGGTGGGGTGTTCTGTGAGCTCGTCATGTGTCTTTATTACAGTTCATTGCATCTAGAGAGTGAATTGGGTGCATTGAATATGGACACTCCAGGGTCTCATTTCATATGGCACCTCTAGGTTGTGAACCTCAAGGATGTATATCTCAAATTCACACAAATGGCCAACATATCAACATGGGTCCAACGCATATCATAGGAAAGTTTAAATGGGCCTATGCTCCTTACAATTTCAAGATGAATTCTGCCTAGGATCGCATATATGATGAAAGGAAGAAAAAGGCAAAAACATAAACTAATTAGACAACGGATGGTAACTGGCCCGGGCTCCAGACACATCTAAAACAGGGTCTCATTTCATATGCACCTCAAGGTTGTGAAACTCGAGGATGCATATCTCAAATTAACACAAATTGCCAAAATACCAAACAAATGACCAACATACCAACATGGGTTCAATGCATATCCATAGACAAGTTTAAATGGGCCTCTGCTCGTTACAATTTCAAGATGAAATCTACATGGGATCCCATATATACAAGATGAAAAGAAGAAAAGGAAAAACAAAAGAAACTAATCAGAAAACGGATGGTAACTGGCCCAGCCTCCGAACCCATCTAAAACAGGGTCTCATTTCAAATGCAGCTCAAGGTTGTGAAACTCAAGGATGCATATCTCAAATTAACACAAATTGCCAAAATACCAAGATGGGTTCGGTGCATATCATCCCCGGGTTTTAATGAGACACTGCTATTTACAATTCCAAGATGAGTTCTGTAGGGATCCCATACATACAAGATGTAAGGAAGAAAAGGACCAAAAAATAGAAATCAACGAGAAAATGGATAGTAACTGCCCCGGACCCCTCTAAACAAGGTTCTCATTTCATATGCACCTCAAGGTTGTGATGTTCGAGGATGCATACCTCAAATTAACACAAATGACCAACATATCAAGATGGGTTCGGTGCATATCATACCGGGTGTAAATGAGGCTTTGCTAGTTATATTTTCAAGTTGAATTCTGCATAGGATCGCATACATACAAAATGAAAAGAAGAAGAACAGAAGCCAGTGAGAAATTGGATGGTAACTGACGCAGACCCATCTAAACCAGGGGATCATTTCATATGCACATAAAGGTTATGAAGCTCAAGGATGCATGTATCAAATTCACACAAATCGCCAACATATCAAGATGGGTTCGATACATATCCTATCCGAGTTTAAATGGGTCTGTTCCAGTTACAATTTCAGGATGAATTTTGCGAGGGGTAGCATATACACGAGATGAAAAGTAAAAAGAAACCAATGAGAAATTGATAGGGTGTTACCATATCCCAGATCTGAAGTTTAATGGGCTTATTTCCAATGGTGATCATGCGCACCCCAAATTCCACCCCGATGAACCTAAGCGTCGGCGAACCACTCTGATACCAAATTATGTGAATCTAGTAAGAGCATTGCTCATGAATGCAGAAAGAAAAGTCCGAAATATAAAACCCAAAAAACAATAGGAACCCAAATAGACTTTCTTATTCATTCTCTTGGCCAAAAATGCCTTAAAGGCGCCGTCGCTTAAGCGACGGTTATGAGAATAGTCATCGCTTAACTGACGCTTGTGGCCACATTTACAAAAAAAAATGTATTGTTGTGATTTTTGGTAAGTTTAAAAAGAGATCTCCACGCGCCGTCGGATTTTGGATCGAAATGTAGTAGTGAGTCACTTTCGGTTTTGATCAAGATCTGGAATCGGTGTTGCCGAAACTTTGAAAGGGTTTCTGGTTCTAGATTTTTTGTACATTTTTTGCCTATGGGAGCTGTTCGATTGCATCTAGAGTGTTGTTTCCATTTGGAAACAGTTTTCATTTCACTGAAAACTGTTTCTGTTTGTTCTAGAAACACCCATTTCGACAAATCTGAAGGTATAAAGTTACAATGACAAATTATTTTTTTTAAATCTCTCATATTTTATGAGTCTTATTATTAGATCTTTTTTGTTTTAGTCTCGGACTGTTGACTTCCCTGGCTGCGTATGCTATTTTCCGTGCACCTTGCACGATCGCGGTGAATCAGAAACAGTGAGGGAAAGTTTTTTTTCTTGTCTTCTCGGCTGCGTATGCTCTTTGTCGTGCACCTTGTGCGATCATGGCAAATCAGAAACAACAAGAAAACTTGAAAACGTAGACTTTCCGGGTAAGCTAACAAAGATCTAACCCCATTGTGTGGAAAAAGTTTTTTTTGTTTTTTCTTTTTCATTTTTTTGTGATTTGCAGGAGAAAAAGGAAAGCACGGAGAATGAGAGAGAAGAGTTAAAAAAAAAAAAAAAACCCTTCCTCTTTCCATACTTTTACATACCTTTTAAACTTAGCTCACTTGGTCCAAAGTTGCTTTGCTACTTGATAAGTCTTGAGTTTAAGTCTTATTGAACTACTTTTTAGTGCATGCAATTTCTATTTTCAAGTTACTTTATTGTAAAAGTATATATTATATAAATAAAATAAAATAAAAAGTGAGTCACTTAAGTCTTTAATTTATTGCCGCACTATTTAAAAGTCACATTATTGTAAAAGTGAACATCACTTATTCTATAAAAGTGATTCACTTCAAAGCAATTTTATTGTAAAAGTGATTGTTAAAGGTTGATCTTGGGAAGAGGGGGATTCTTTTTTTGGTTGGTCAAGTTAATATCTGCCACGTCACTATTGGGGACATCTTCAACATTTTCTTTGATCAAGCATAACTTCATCATTCAGAATCAGTTTTCAGTGTCGTTTTTTTTAAAACTGCATATTTTTTCGAACTATTTGCATCCAGATAGTTAGTTTCTGTTCTTTCAGCAATTATTTTAGAGTATGACCGCCCCTTGTGATATTATAATTATAAGTTCTAACTATTTCTCATGGAAATCTCATATGGAAGATGCTCTACGAAGTAGGGGACTTGTTAGGATAACCTTAGGGAAAGAAACAAAACCCACTTATGATGATAAGAAAATTAAATGGGCAAATAGATGTGATGAAGCTCGTGGATTGATTGGGATGTCAAACTCTATTGATTTGCGTTTCCACATATCTGAAATTGATGAACCTGATAAAACTTGGGAAAAGTTGGAATCTGTGTTTGGTAAACACAACGAAATTCGAGGTCATCAACTTGAGAACGAGTTGATTTCATTGAATCCGAATGATTTTTCATGCATTCAAGAATATTTGTCTAAGTATAAAACTCTTAGACTATTATGTGTAGAATGCAAAATTAAGAAAGAAGACAAACAATGTATTTATCATATTCTTTCCAAACTTGGACCTGCATATTCTGTTTTTGTACCTACATTCTACTTCATGAAAGAATAATTGACTGCAGCTAGCTATCAAGAACCCAGTGTTGAATCCTTTTGTGATTCCTTAATTAGAGAGCAAGATAAGCTCATTCATCTTGGAATAATTAACAACGCAGATACATCTAGGAAAGCCTTATTGTCCCAACAGAAAGAAAAGTTCAAGCCTCCCAAGAAACAGAATTTTTGCAATAATAAGCCAAACAACAAGGGTCCTAAACCCTCTCAGTCAGCTCCTTCTTTAAAAAATGATAAAGGATCCAAGCAAAAAGGAAAGAAGACCGAGCATCATTGCAATTTTTTTGGGAAAGATAATCATGATGAATCTAAGTGTTTTAAGAAGATGGAAGCCTTGGAAGCAACAATGAAGAAGCACCACATCAGCCTAGATTCGTCTTCAGAATCTACCTCTCATGGACATGCACTTTGTTGTTAGAATAATCAACCCATAGTTTACCCACTTAGACATTAATTCCATTATTTTTGTCTTATTTTCCTAGTTCATGTGTCCCACATTGTGCAAGTTGCTATTTGCCTATCCATAGAGGTCAAACTTGCCTTATTTGACTCATGTAGCACATGGGAGAGCTAAAGGAATCAATTCTACTTTATTTCTGGCCTCCTAGGCGCCCTTCTGCTTTTTCTACTTTATTGCCTACTTTTTCAGTGTTTTAAGGCAAAAGGAAAAGCTAGACTAGGTGAGGTTGACTTGTTTTTTGTCCTACACACCCTCCTCTCTTTTCTCCATGAAAAAGCATGTATGAGCTGCCATTCCACCAATATTTAGCTTTCCTATTCCTTTTTTCCAATTCGTGAGCTCCATGACAGATTTGGGATTAGCTTTTTACACCTATGGGGGATTTACTTATTTTTGGTAAGCCTGCTTTATGCTAGATTTGGATGCCTCCTCATGCATTTGATTTCTTGATGTATTCTATTTATTCAGCAACCTATGTTATTACAGGGTTGGCTATTGTACACTTACATAATACAATTTAGTGTTACAGCTCCATTTTCAATCTCTTTTGTGAGTTATTTTGCATGATCAATTGATAATTGTTGTGAGTAAAATTAATCTATTACTGGAATTAATTTCCACATGGTATCAGAGCCATTGTAGGTTGTTTCTCTCCTTCAAAAATTGTTTTGCAGGTTCGACATCAAAGACTGGGAGCCTTCTACTGACAGCCGGGACAGATTTTCTAGAGCTATGGATCAATCACAGAAAACTATCTTGACTCCCTTCAATTTCTTTGAATGGAAAGCAGAGATGGAGATACTGTTGAGAGCGAAAGGCCTCTACAGGTTGACTATGGCAACAGAAGCAGAGCCCAATGCAGCTGCAGAGAAGATAAAATGGCACAACAGGAGGGATGAGGCTTATGGCCTCCTATGCCTGAGTATTTCCAGATACCTCCTTTTCCATCTTGATGGATTGACATCACTGAATGAAGTATGGGAGAATATTGCTGATCTTTTTGGAAAGATAGATGAGATGAGGGGACATCAAATTGAGAATGAGCTGATTTCTCTGAGTCCAACAAGCTTTGAATCCCTGCAGCTATATTTCTCCAAGTTCAAAGCACTAGTTTTACAGCTGAAACAGTGTGGTATTGAAAAGAAAGATGATCAGCTCGTACTGGCCATCCTCTCGAAGCTGGGCCCTGATTATTCAGTGTTTGTTTCGACCTTTTATGCCACAAAACTGATAACTCGAACCTAGAAGATGCCTAGCCTTGCAGATTTCATGGAATCTCTCACACAAGAACAAGACAAGTTGGTGATGATGGGCATCATCAAACCATCCAAAGATCAAGGTTTGATTGCTGGAGATTCGAGGGTGGATTCAAAAAGCAAAAAGAAAGCTAAAAATCCACCTAAGCAAAAGAAAAACAAGAAACAGTCTTCGGAGGATCCACAAGGTCCCAAGAAGAATAACCAGAAGAAGAAGAACAAAGGTGAAATGAACAAGTGCGCATACTACAATAAGGGAAATCACTCTGAAAGCTCTTGTATGAAAAAGCAGATAGACATGCTGACCAATCTCCTGGAGAAGAATGGCATTTCCCTTCCAGAAAGCTCAAAGAAGAGAGAAGGAGGATCAAGTTCAGATGACAGAGAGAGAGTTCATGCTCTAGTTGTTGGCACATCAAGCTCACCCAGTTTTATCATCGATTCTGGAGCTTCAAGACACATGGTTTCGACTAAGGAGGCCTTCTCCTCACTGGAAATGTCGAAAGGACCATCTATTGTACTAGGAGATGACTCTCTCACTAAAAGTAAAGGCAAAGGAAGGATAGATCTTGATCATGGTCAGTTCAGCAATGTGCTGTATGTGCGTGGTCTCGCCTCCAACCTCTTGTCAGTGTACCAGATGACCCACACTGGGTCTCCGAAGAAGGTCATATTCTCCCCCAATGAAGTTGAGATCACAGAGATTTCAACTGGTAGAGTCATTGCAAAAGGAGTTGCAAATCATGCTCAAAAGGTATACATGTTCTCACACTTCCTACCTTACTCAAACCCCTCTGCTCTTCTCATTCATGCTAATGAGGCCAGCAAGCTGTGGCATGAAATATTTGGCCACCTTAAATACAAATATCTATCAGATCTTAGTGAAAAAGAGATGGTCATAGGGTTGCCCAAGATAAAATTTTCCAAAGGAGTCTGCCAAGGCTGTATCCTAGGAAAACACCCAGAGCATAAGTTTGAGAGAGCTAGTCATGAAAGAACCTCTACACCCCTCGAGCTGATTCATAGTGATGTTGCTGGCCCATTTCCTCATATGTCCATTGTTAAATTTGAGCATATAGATCTGTAGACAAACATACAATTCACAAAGAAGATTTCACAATTTACTCAGCCATTGAAGAATGAAACAGTGCAAAAGGCTTGCAGCTGTGAATGCTTTCATTAATCAAAAAAGTAATCCAGATAATAATTACAATAATGTAAAATGGCTTTAATAGCCACAAGCAATTCGAGTCCACATGAGGAAGTTCGAATTGATGACTCTACTTGAATGTAGGTAACTAAGACATTGTCTAAATCACTATTGGAGGACCCAATAGTTAACTGTCCTTGTCTAAATCATAACCGGAGTTCTAAAACACAACCAAGTGTTACATTTAGTATTAAATAATGGTTAACTGACTGTGGTAGGTGAGAAATTCACCCCACATGTGTGCAATTAATTAAACCATTATTTAACTGAATGTAGAGGGCTAGAACTAAATGTAACTGACTCCTAACTTGGCTTGACTAGTCATTAACTGAAGTGAACTGACCTTGGTTGGTTTCGGCACTCCCAGTTGCTTCCTAAATTGTAGGGATTGATCTAGGAGACTCCTAAACTTATGCAATCAAGTGCAATAAGTGGTAGTGAGCCTCAATTAGTGTTCCCCACACTTTGGTAACTGAAACATGTGCCCCAATTAGGTCAAGTTGAACCAATGGTACTAATGACTATAAATAGATTGGATGGACTCCCGATTTAGACATATGGCCAAATTTAGACAAGGGAAATTAATAATCCTAACATCCATGAGTCACGCCAAGTATGCATTAACTTTCATTGATGACTTTTCCAAGTATTGCTGGGTTCACTTCCTGAAACACAAGTCTGAAGTTTTTGGCCTATTCAAATTCTTTAAGGCTTTGGTTGAAAACCAGTCTAGAAGGAAACTCAAGGCCCTCAGATCTGAAAATGGTGGTGATTATGTCAAGTTTGAGTTTATTAACTATGGTGCAGATGCAGGTATTCAGATGCAGCATTCTATCCCTTACACACCACAACAAAATGGTGTTGCTGAGAGGAAGAACAGATCACTGAAGGAGATGGCAACATGCATGATGGAGGCCAAAAATTTGCCACCAAAGTACTGGGCTGAAGCTATCAACTGTGCAGCCTATATTCAGAATAGGGTGCCTCACAAACAACTTGATGGCATGAATCCCTTAGAAGCATGGAGCGGGCACAAGCCAGATGTGACCCATTTCAGGATTTTTGGCTCAAAGGCTTGGGCTAGAATCCCGATAGAGAAGAGGAAGGCTTTGCAGCCCCAAAGCCAAGAGTGTCTTTTTTTTGGATACTCTAAAGATTCAAAAGGGTACAAGTTGATAAATTTGAGCACAAATAAATCTTTCATCGAAATGTGTGTTCAGTTTGAAGAAGAACCCCTTGCAGAAGTGGAAGTTGGTGAAGCCTCTTCACCACCTGAACCTCAAGAAGTAAATAAAGAGTTTGTTGAACATGCTGATTCTGATTTGTCTGATGGAGATGATTTTATTGCAAACCCTAACAGCCCCATAAGGCCAAAATGGGCAGCTAAGACAGTACATACAGTAGGTGATCTAGCTGGGGATCCCAATGACCCAAGGAGGACTAGATATCAATTTGAGAGTGGTCTGTGCATGAAGGATCCTATGTTTGCTGAAAAATGATATTTGATGGTGGAGTCTGATCCTCAAACATATGAAGAAGCAGCAGGAGATCCAAGATGGCAAACAACCATGAAGGATGAGTTCAACTCACTTCAGAAGAGCAACACATGGGAGCTAGTGGATCTTCCCCCAGGGAGAAAACTAGTACAGTGTAAGTGGGTCTATAAGACCAAATTTGCTACTGATGGTTCACCACTGAAGTACAAGGGCTACTCACAGGTTCATGGCATAGATTACAATGAGACTTTTTCCCCAGTGGCAAAGATGGATTCCATCAGGCTAGCCTTAGCCATTGCAGCCTCAAAGCAATGGGAGGTACATCACATGGATGTAAAATGTGCCTTCCTGAATGGAGATCTCACTGAAGAGATATATATGCAGCAGCCTCAAGGTTTTGCTACTAACCCTTCTCTTGTGTACAGGTTGAGAAAGTCATTGTATGGGCTAAAGCAAGCCCCCAGGGCTTGGTATGCCAAGATTGATAGCTTCTTGCTATCACTGAATTTTGTTCGATGCAAATCAGATCCAAATGTCTATTTGAAGTTAGTTAATGGTTCATTAATGATCATTTTGTTATATGTTGATGACCTCCTCATTACAGGAAGCTCACAGCCTAAGATTGCTTCCTTAAAAGGAGCTATGAACCAAGCCTTCTCCATGAGAGATTTGGGGCTCTTAAGTCAATTTTTGGGGCTTGAGATCTCTCAAACCAAAGCTGGAATCAAGGTGCACCAGTCCAAATATGCATTGGACTTGCTAAACAAATTTAGAATGAAGGATTTCAAAGCAAGCAAAACTCCTTTCCTTTCAGGAGTGAAGCTGGAAGAAGCTGATTCTTCACCGATGGTAAACAATACACTATATAGGAAATTGATTGTCTGTTTGTTGTATCTGACACATACTAGACCTGATATTTGTTATGCAATAAGTGTAGCTTCTAGATTCATGGATCATCCTCAAGAGATCCATTGGAAAGCAGCCAAAAGGATCCTTAACTTTGTTCAGGGAACAATGACACATGGGATCTTCTATAAAGCAAAATCTGATCTTGAATTGATTGGATTTACGGATAGTGATTGGGCAGGTGATAGCACAGACATAAATTCCACATCAGGATATGTGTTCATGCTTGCAGAAGGGCCAATCAGCTGGTCAAGCAAGAAACATAGTGCCATTGCACTCTCATCTACAGAAGCAGAGTACAGAGGAGTTGTTAATGCAGCAACTCAATGTTTATGGTTGCAGGGTTTACTTGGAGAGTGTGGCTTCGAACCTGAGTAATCAACTACCATCTACTGTGATAACCAGAGAACCATTTGAATCTGCAAGGATCCAGTTCAGAAGTAGAGAACCAGACACATGGAGATCCATCTGCACTACATCAGAGAACTTGTGCATGATGGCACCATTCACCTACTCTTCTGTTCATCTTCAGAACAAGTAGCTGATATCTTCACCAAAGCATTTTGTGAGAAGACCTTCAGCAATCTCAAATCACTACTAGGGATTTCTGATCATGCTATGAAAGCACGAGTGAAGACAAGATTCTACAATTTTGTTTTACAGTCCATGTTTAAGGGAGGATTTTCCCAAGTTGGTTTTGCCTCTTCCCTTGTTTAAATGGATTTGCAGTATGTAAAGGGTGACTAAGCCTTGTTGCTAGGCCCTATAATTTTCTGATATATTACTCATAATTCAGGCTTAAGGGGGGGTATTAGAATAATCAACCCATAGTTTACCCACTTAGACATTAATTCCATTATTTTTGTCTTATTTGCCTAGTTCATGTGTCCCACCTTATGCAAGTTGCTATTTGCCTATCCATAGAGGTCAAACTTGCCTTATTTGACTCATGTAGCACATGGGAGAGCTAAAGGAATCAATTCTACTTTGTTCCTGGCCTCCTAGGCGCCCTTCTGCTTTTTCTGCTTTATTGCCTGCTTTTTCAGTGTTTTAAGGCAAAAGGAAAAGCTACACTATGTGAGGTTGACTTGTTTTTTGTCCTACACATCCTCCTCTCTTTTCTCCATGCAAAAGCATGTATGAGCTACCATTCCACCACTTTTAGCTTTCCTATGCCTTTTTTCCAATTCGTGAGCTCCATGACAGATTTGGGATCAGCTTTTTACACCTATGGGGGATTTGCTTATTTTTGGTAAGCCTGCTTTATGCTAGATTTGGATGCCTCCTCATGCATTTGATTTCTTGATGTATTCTATTTATTCAGAAACCTATGTTATTACAGGTTTGGAAATTGTACACTTACATAATACAGTTTAGTGTTACAGCTCCATTTTCAGTCTCTTTTGTGAGTGATTTTGCATGATCAATTGATAATTGTTGTGAGTAAAATTAATCTATTGCTGGCCTTAATTTCCACATTTGTGCTTCTAGTTACTTTTATACTGCATCTTCTTCTTCTACTTCAATTGAATGGCTCATTGATTATGGAGCATCTTATCATATGGCTAAGGATAAAGCCATCTTTTCTACTATGCATGAATGTAACACGAAACAAATATTTGTTGGTGATGATATATCTCTAGGTGTTGTAGGATCTGGAACAGTTCCAATAGAAAATGGTCATTTCAGTGATGTACTATGTGTTCCAAAAATTTCCTGCAATTTGTTATCCGTCTATCAAATTACTCATTCAGGTGAAGGTAAAACTGTGACATTTACACTTCACCAAGTTGTAATCAAGGATTTTAAAAATCCTCAAAATATCCTTACTACTGGAACTATTGATGATATTACCAGGTTGTATAAATTTAACAACTTTGGGTCCTCACCTTTTCCTTCAGTTTTTGTTGCTCATAATGATAACTTGAGCAAACTTTGGCATGAGCGATTTGGTCACTTAAATTATCGCTCATTGCAACAACTATGTAAAGACAATATGGTGACTGGTCTTCCGCTAGTATCTTGCAAGGATGGTGTTTGTTCCAGTTGTGTACTTAGAAAACATCATCAGGACAGTTTTGACAAACGTGCCTCTTGGCACGCCTCAGGTCCCTTGGAGCTTGTGCATAGTGACTTGTGTGGTCCTCTTCCATCTGCTTCCTTTTCTAGTTTCAAATATTTATTAACCTTCATTGATGACTACTCCAAATGCACTTGGGTTTACTTCCTAAAACTTAAGAGCAAAGTATTTAACATGTTCTTGGCCTACAAGGCCCTTGTTGAAAAACAATCTGGTCATCAAATTATTAAGTTAAGATCTGACAATGGAGGAGAATATGTTAACAACAAGTTCACTACTTTTTGCACTGAACAAGGAATCCAACAATAGCACACTGTTCCATATATACCACAACAAAATGGTGTAGCTGAACGGAAGAACCACACTTTAAAAAAAATGGCTAATTGTATGATCCAATCTAAAGGACTAAGTCTTCAATATTGGGCTGAGGCCATAAATTGTGCAAATTACATAGTTAATTGCACACCCACTAAAGTTTTACAAGGTATAACACCGGAAGAAGCATGGAGTAAAATTAAACCAGATGTAAGTCACTTTTGTGTGTTTGGTTGTGAAGCATGGGCTCACATTTCGGATGAAAAATGGAAAGCATTGTAGCCTAAAAGTGAAAAGTGCATATTTGTTGGATATTCTAAAGATGTAAAAGGTTATAGACTTCTTCAGCCACATTCTCATGATATAATCATTATAAGAGATGTTAAATTTGATGAAAATCTCTTGGCCTGCGAGCCTAACTTGGCGGGTGTGCCATCTTTGGCCTGCGAGCTTGATTCGGCAATTGTGCCTTCTTCTTCCTCTTCTTCCAACTTCCTTGACAGGTTTCCAACTCCAGTTTTTGATGATGACAGTGAGGATGAAAATCCACCTCCGTGTGCTCATGTTCCTCCAATTGCACCAGCACCAATACTTCCTCGATGGGACCGTTCAACGTGTGAAGCAGCTAGTGATCTTGCTGGTGATCCTAGAGATCAACATCAAACACGTTCTTAGTTTCAACAAGCCTCTTCTCTTTTGGCTCAAGTTTTTGAGAATCATGATCCAAAAACTTTTGCAGAAGCTTCAGGAAATCCGGATTGGGATGCAACTATGGATGAAGAATATTGTTCCTTAATGGTGAACGATACTTGGGATCTTGTTCCTCTTCCAAAAGGAAGAAAACTTGTAAGATGTAAATGGGTCTATAGAACTAAGTATGCATCAAATGGAAGTGTTGAAATACTTAAGGCAAGGTTAGTTGCCAAAGGTTTTTCCCAAGTTGAAGGGATTGACTACAATGAAACCTTTTCCCCTGTAGCAAAAATGAACTCCATCCGCCTTGTTCTTTCCCTTGCAGCCTTACATAACTGGGAAGTCCATCAAATGGATGTCAAGTCTACCTTCTTACATGGTGATTTACATGAGGAAATTTACATGGAACAACCTCCTGGATATGTTCAGAATAACTCTAGCCTTGTTTGTCTCCTTAAGAAATCCTTATATGGCCTTAAGCAAGATTCTAGAGCTTGGTATGCCAAAATGGATAGCTTTCTCCTTGACACTGGTTTTTCTAGATGCCATTCTGACCCCAATGTCTATACCAAGAAAGTAGGAAACCATCTCATCATACTTGTTCTTTATGTTGATGATCTTATCCTTGTTGGTAGTGACCTTAAACTTATAACCCATGTGAAATCCAGTCTTAAGCAAAATTTTGAAATGTCAGACTTAGGATATTTGCATTATTTTCTTGGTCTCCAAGTCTTGCAAACCAAAGAAGGAATATTTCTTTCCCAGTCTAAGTATGCTTGTGACCTCCTTCGTCGCTTCCACATGGAATATTGTAAACCCGCCCCTTCTCCCTTCCAGTCTAGAGTCAAACTTTCTGCCACTTGTACTTCCCCTAAAGTAGATGCCACCTTTTATCATCAACTTGTTGGTAGTCTTTTATACTTGACTCATTCCCGTCTTGACCTTTCCTTTTCCGTTGATCGTGTTGCCCATTATATGCAAACTCCTCATGAAAGTCACTAGAAAGCAACAAAAAGAATACTTCAATATATTCAAGGTACAATTCAGTTTGGGATTAGTTACAGTACCGGGGGGAAACCTTTGTTGGTTGGTTTCACTGATTCTGATTGGGCCGATGATCCTAATGATTGAAAGTCTACTGCAGGTTATGTTTTCAGTCTAGGATCTGGACCTGTCACTTGGGCTTGTAAGAAACAACAAGCTCTTGCTCTTTCTTCAGCAAAAGAAGAATATCGAGCCGCAGTTAATGCCAGTCAGGAAGCTTTATGGCTTCGATAGATCCTTTCAGAGTTTGGATTCGAGCAGCAACATCCTACTCCACTTTGGTGCGATAATCAAAGTGCCATCAAGCTTTCCAAATATCTAGTTCTACATCAGCGCAACAAACACATTGAGATACACATGCACTTCATCAGAAATCTTGTTCATGATCGTGTTATTGAAGTGCTCTATTGCCCTACAGATGATCAAGTTGCAGACATCTTCACCAAGTCTCTTATAGAAGCGAAGTTTTCTAAACTTCGATCTATGTTAGGAGTTCAGGAATGTGTCCTTAAGGGGGGATAGGCTCTAATTCCTCCTTCCTTCTCCTAATAGTGTCACTTTTGTAAATCCTTCAATCCTATCCCAAGTTGTTCTTAAGGGGGGATGTTAGGATATTTATACACTTAGGAGTTAGTTAAGATCAACTTGTGTAATATATCCGTTAGGTAAAAGTGTGTTTCTTTAGTATGCATTATTATGCATTTGTAAATATTCTAATCTGATGGTCACGATATGTTCTAGACATAGAGTGATCCGACGGTTCAACTTCTCTTAGATCATATCTACCATTGATCCATGGCTTAACACCCAATTGGTCTATGATCTATATTTAAAGAGCATAGAGGTTCCTTGGCTAGTTGATCGATTATGAGAAGCTCATGTAACTTTCTTTCTTTTGCATAATAAACTGCTCCAAGTAGCTATTTGGCTGGGGCCGTGGACTGTTTCCCTCTCGAGGGTTTTAACCACATGACAAACATCGGTGTGTTGATCTATGATCTATTTGTGTGAAGCGGTTGCTGAAGGTGTTTGGTATTTTTGGAGTACCCTGTGTACCCAAACATGCACTAATCCCAAAACAAAAAATCAAAAATCCAATGACAAGAACATTCTTCAAAAAAGAAATTTTACCCTAAAAAAAACGTCTCTGGTCAGGAAAAGACATGTATACAGACTCTAGCAGTATCAAAGGAGACTCAGTAATCATCAAAATTCACCCAGCAACCATTCATCTTCCTCTAGAACGCAAAACTAAGGGCATACATTTCTGTTCGCAGTAAACCCGCATGTGTACGTGGAAATAGTAGTGAAACCCGTGTATATACGTGACTGTGAGTTAAAAACTCGCATACATGAAGAAAGGTGCATAAAAATAAAGGCAAATAGACAAGCTTAGACAAACTTCACACCAATCAGACACTACTAGGAAAACATGCCCCCAGACCCGACACAGAAACAAGAGAACAAGAGCAATTCAAAGTCATTGAATTCCGATAGAAAAACCCCAAAGGAAAACTACTAGGAACTCCCCAGTGGAGTCACCAATTCTGTTGTGGAGAGAAATTCCTATGGCTTGGGGTACCACAACAAACAGCTTGACTCCAGAAATCAATCCTTTCCAATATGCAATAGAAATCAAATATCTAACACTAAAGGATTCGACCTCGTACCTTATTCCGGACGGTTGAAGTAGATCCCCATTGAGCTTTCCAACTTCAACTTGAATTGATAAAACACTTCCTCAACAACAAGTAAACAAGACAAGCATAGTATATATATGGGTGTTAGATCTATTATAGCATATATAATCAACAATGTATAAGCATTTGAAATCATCCTTCAAACATACATTATTGGACAGGAAAAGATATTTCGATTAATATAAAATTAGAGATTACAATGGGTACAACCTCTATCAGCACATCTGCGAATCGGAGAATCTGAATCCCCCACTTGGGCCTCCACACCTCAATCCTCCATCTCTCGATAGCAAGCTCACAAGCGAAAGGCAAGCTTGGGAAGAACACAAAAGTGCTGCAAGTGACAAAGGGATGTAGACTCAAGCACAAGTTTCGGCAACAATGGACTATAGTTTCTTTGCTCTCAATTCTCTCATATGTCTCCAATGTACCGAAGAGTTCCTTATATAGCTTTTCAAAGGGGTAATAAAAAGTCGAATCTGAGCAATCTCAAGGCATATGGAAGGCGAGGAGTCAAGTGAGTCAGATCCATGTCAAGGAAAACTCCAAAAGGATTTGGATTTTACACACATCCCGTTGTACGTGGTTTTAGGGGTCAAACCCGCGTATATACGCGATTAGGGGTTTAAAAGTCATGTGTATTAATTTTCACATGTTTATAGGGATGGTCAAGGAAACATCAAAGGACAAAAAATGGTCCAAGGGTCTAAGGAGTCTGCAGAGGGACAGGGGAAGGCCATACAAGTGTGATTCACCTGGAGTGGTAAAATCAGCTATAACACCTAGAACTGATAAAAACTTGTAGTCATGAATCCTTGTATCAAGAAATTGTTGAAACATTTGGCTTTCCCTAAACATGCATTTCTCCACAAAAGTTTCTCCAATGTTTATTGCCATGTTGTGCACAGCATCATGAACTACAATCACATTTTTTGTAGGTTGCACTTGGAATAAGTACTGATTTTCAAGAAACTAAACACAACTATGCCTAACGTCTTTGGTCTTCACTAGGCCTTCTACCATCCACATTTGCAAAAGTGGATTTACCAGAAATGCATAGATTGAGGAAACATGGCACAATACCGAAAACTGGTTTTGGAATTAGAAGTGAGCAAACAATCATAGCTCCATCTCCATCATTGAAACAAATCTCGATCGATGTGAGGATGATCAACAATTTGGTCAATGAAATTCATACTCTTCTACATTTTCCTTAGAGAAATCTTCCACTCATCTTCATTGCTTTTTTCAATCATGGATAAGGCTATTACATTTATGGCGAGGGGAAACCCTTTACACTCAATGGAGACTTGTCTAGAAATATTCTCTATCTGCTTAGGAACATGACCCCCTTCATCCTCTTTGAAAGCCACTTTGGAAAACAAATCCCATCCTTCATCTATGGAAAAGGGTTCTATTTTCATGGACTCTTATGGCTTCATTTCTTCAATCAAATCTCTATTGAGAGTAGAGAATATGAATTTTCTCGCTCGGTCATGGTTAATACGTCACCCAATTTTTCTATATTGAATGTTGTCCACATGTCGTTTAAAACTAGGAAAATATTCTTGGCCCTTAGATATGCAGCCAATTTCATCATCAGCTTGTCAACATCTGTTTCTTCCATCTCTAAATTGATTTCAGAAGTGTGCACCTTAGGTCGTCTCCATGGGGTAGCTAATCCATAGTGTTTGTATCCTTCTTGTGAAAAAGAGAAGAAAGACGATATATAGGTTCTCCAAAGCCAAAGTAGTAAAAGTATTAATATAGTCCATAGTGTGTGAGACATGCATGATAGCATTCTGAATCTGAACTTTAAGTTGTCCAGCTAAACTTGAGTGAGATGTGGCAAGAGTTGTGTCAGAGACAGTACCAAATCCTTGAATAATTTTCTGCATACATACCAGTTGAATGCATGGAGATGGTGTCAAGAGAATGGAGGCTTATTTGAACTAGCATAAATAACCAATAAGAAGTAGGATAATATGTGAAATGGGTGGGGAAACATAACAGGGTGGAAGTTCTGATTGTTCGGCATCACAACAAGTGGTGCAAGTAGCGATTTTTAAGTTGTAACAAAGATTCATCAAGCTGTGTAAATTTTAGTATCACAAACAAGAGAAAGTAGGATCTAGTTGTATTTAAATGTCAACTCTAAAGAAAAAAAACCACTACTCTTCCTCAGTTATAATGGTATTTCAAAAATAAGTCAATTGGCACATGTGCCTGGACTTCTGTTCTCTTAGTAAGTTTACAGTCAAATATAAATTGTTTAGCATCGGGAGAAGGCGCACACCCCCTTTGAATGAGCCCCTTGCTACCACAACCGGTCCAATGTCGTAGACATTTGTTCTATAAAGTTTCTTTGGGATTTTGGAAACAATATTTAACGTGTCGGGAAAGGGAGGGAACGATAAAGCTTGACTTGTGGATAAATGAAAAATTCTCCCCCAAACAGCAAAATATCATTTATTTCTTCTTTTAATTCAAATAGATATCCAATGGCTATGCAACTACTTCTATAGAAAAATTCTCTTCTACAACAAACATCAAAATATCATTTACTTCGCATGAAGAAAATGACATTAAACCCTACCCACCAATACCAATAGATATCACAATTCTACTGTAGATCGGGAAAAATTTCAGGGTTCGTAAGTGTCATGTTTAATATTTGTCGAGATACGGAATCTCATTCTTTTTCAGAGCAAAACAATTCAATCTCCTCCTTTTTAGAATAAACCAATTCAATCTCCTCCAGCAAAGTGAATAGTAATTCCATCTCTTCTCTTCATAATATGACTGTACCCTCCAACTTAGCTACTCCTGTAGCTATTGCATGGAGGAGAAGATCATTGGGATAGAACAAAATCTGTAATACACAATTTTAGATTTAGCAATTTCAATATGTTTATGGACATGATCATCCACAATGTCAAAGATATGCAAATTCTCTTCCAGCCATAAACTTGAGCACACCATAAACCCAAGCACACCATATTAGCCAAAAATATTGCTCTGTATATGCTACAATCAACCACTTGAGGGGTTTAAATCATATATGTCAAATTGGGGGCAAGGTTCTAATGGCTAGGTTCAGAATCAAGAACAAGAACAAGAATAAGAATGTTTATCCCGAAGGCAAAATATAGAAGGGCGACGATCATGACTACCAGTTTCGGACCCGTTTCTTTGATTTCAACCCATATGAGGAGGGTCGAGAAAATCATCGTCCCTAATGATGCCATAACGATAGATTCTGAAATGCAGGACTCGATATCCATAGCAATAGATTCCAAAATGCAGGACTCGATCTCCATGTTAATTACAATGCATGGACCTATAAATATTAATGTGCTAGCATTGTAATTAACTAAAAAAAATGGATTGGCCGATTCATTTGAGCATTAGAGAGGAAGGGAATTAGAATGATTACCATATGTTGAGGCAGTCACAAACCGAAAGACAAGTAGGACTATGTACAACAGAAAGTCATCTCCTCATTCATTATCCAACCGCCACAATAACACCAAAAACACTACATCAACGTCTGTGCATTATAAGCATATAACATCACAAAACATTGATCAACTAAGAGCTATAAGCAACTTATACATACTTAATCGGGCATAAGATTGTTTTAAAGAAGAGATATATCGATGGCCCTTGAGAAAAAAAGACACCATCGTTGGCACTGGATTACATATGATTAGCCATAAAATGGCTGCAGGAGTGTAATGTTCCTAAGTCTAATATGTATACCTGAAAAATAACTACTACTGAACATTGAATAAAATTTCTGATATAAATTTACAAACACTCAATGAAAATTCAGACTAGGTAATTCAAGGAGTTATGCTGGGAAATTTGCAGGCAGGGGATCAGGATGAGGGATGAAAAAAAGGGTAAGTTATAGAACAATTAATTCATTTCCCCTAACACATTTAGATTGGGAACCATTCAGGTTTCACATTCCTCCATGCGGAAACCTACTCCCACGCTTCTAGGTCACCCAATAGTGAAACTAGGGAAATATATTCAGTCGTGCCGACTAGGGGCTCAGGGAAAAGAACATAGTTTTTATTAGGACTTAATATATCATAAAATATGGTTTTGGATAGTTTGTAACACATCTGGCGATTTCTGGAGAGTTTAGGAAAGAATTGGGGTTTTTAGGCAATTTTGGCCTAGGGAAGTCGTGCGTAATGGAGGATCCCAAAACACAGTATGAACTCAACAAATTTATGGTATGGAAGTAGTATGGGTAGGTTTTTCTTTCACTGATACACAACAACTTACATAATAAAAAATGACTGCATATAACTCTCTAAATTGAAAGAACAACTAGAATAGTCAAATTTAACTAGTAATCTAGCTAGGGTGTGTAAGTAAGCTTGGAATTCATAACATAACTGTATTAGACCTGATAAATGAATTTTACAGAACCTTATACATCTTATTAAAACATATTAAACCATCCAAACTCATTCCCATGAACAAGGCTCAATTATTACTACACTAGAATCCTCAAATCCCTCATTTCAATGACTAGTTAAGCTTATACATGGAAAAATGAGTATGCAAAACTAATGAAAAGAGTTATTGAGATATTAAAGAGATAGATAAAATTATTTTTCGGCTGATACACATCATAAATAAATATATTGACTTACCATTACATCAAAGGACTCAAAATGATGGGCAGGAGGCCCAAAATTGGACATGAGAGAGACTGAGAGTGTAGGTGAAGCTTGGGCTACACTGGAGCTAGACTTGAATGAGATGGAGGCTGCAAAATATGAAGGATAATAATTCACTAGCTATTTATTTATTTATGATGTGTATCAGCCGATAAATAATTTCTCTTGAAATTTCTCCAAACATTAGTATGGTGGATACTTACATGCAACTTCTCTTGAAATTTCTCTATCTCCATCTTGGACTCTTGGAGTGCACATTGAGTGTTATTGAAAGAATATTAGGTGGTCAATAATTCCTGTGTGATATTGCAGATATATTTTTCATCCTTTAAGGATACTCCATACAACAAATCCACAAGCTCAAGTAGACTGTCTCTATCAGAAAGCAACTACAGAAAATTACCTTTGGTGCTTGTCATGGCCTTCTAAAACTTCTCCATGTATTCAATGGAATATTTCTCCTCCAACTTCCAACATGTATTTTTCATCAATGCATAGGTTCTATGGAGATTGTGTAGGGACTCTATGATTCTGCACTCACTCATCTTCAGTGACCCTGCAAGAAAATGACGTTCTTACAGATGAACCTATTCGTCTTCCCTCTCTCTAGTATCAACTTCATGGAACTCTAGTGGTGAAGTGGAAGTTTATCTTGGAACCTTTTCTTCAAGGGAAATATCTATGTCACCAACATAAAGAGATGGACATCCCTTCATAGATGTCTCATGAAATTTGAGCACCCATCAGTAGGAACTCTTTCACTCATGTCCAGAGTGTTTCTTATCCCTCTGGATTGTTCTTCTACAACACTGGTGGTAGGGTCAAGTGAATGGACACCCTTCCCTTTTCCTGCAAAATCCTCATCAGTAAGGATATACTTATGTATTCCATGTATGGAACAAATTTCTCTTTATGCTCATGGGAAACTTCACCCTCTACTTCACTGCAAATACCTTGCAGTAGCTTTTACTTCTTTTGATGATTCTTTAATTCTGCTTTTCTAGTTGCAAGACTAGGTGGTTCTTGGACGTCCTCCCTAATGATAGGTGGATGTGAATTCTTAAAATTGTTAAGCCTCACTTATTATGTGGCTTAAAGTTCATATTTCTGCAAGAGAGTACAAAAATATGAATTGTGTTCATCTTTCTGCATTAGATTTTTCTCCTTCAGTTTTCCTCGTTCACACCCAGCTGGTGGGGACTAGTCTTCCACTTCATTGGGAAGTTCAGATGATGACTTCATATCTGATATTTCTTCCTATTTTGGATATGATCCAAAAGATTCATTCACCATATTATCACCATTGACACCCTCACTCTTCTTTGTACTGATTGTGTGAACACTAACAGGGAAACTAGGAGTGAATTTATCTCCCTCACAATTGGCCTTCCTTTTGCAGTCCTCAGATGCAAGTGAATACTTTTATCTTTCCATGGATAATATGGTTGTAGGTGTACATGGATGCTGCAAAAATCATAAATTTTATTATCCATGTTCTTCACCTTTCTATCTTCCCGGAGTGATACTAAGGTGGCCTTCTCCTCCACCAAATTTTCTGGTTCACACCCAAGCGGTGTGACCTTGTTTTCTTCTTCCTTATCTAGCTCCAAAGGTGACTATAACTATGATTTGTAACTTCCTTTTAGATATGATCCAAAACATGTCTCTCCACCCATACATGAGACAACATCTCTATCAGTGATATGGAGATCACCCACAAAGAAATTGGAAGTGCATTCATTCTCCACACTACCAACAACCTGATTTTTTAACTATTGGGTATTCATCCACACATGGATTCTCTTCATCTTATTTCAATGAACTTGAGGATTATTCATCTTGTGTGATCCTCAAATGACATATCTTGGACACTCTATTAGAAGAAAAAACAAACATTCTCCTAATTCTTGGGCAAGCAAATGGCTTTGATGAATCTTCCTTTCTGACCCCTCTTTTGGCTCTAAGTGGCAACCATCTAGTTTCCACTTTCTTGCACACTTCATCAACCATGTGTGAAATATTTCTCATGTTTTCCCCATAATAGGGATCTTCGAATAGCTTTTTTATTTCTAGAGTACATAAATATAAAAAATACAAGACCTCTCTTATCTCTTCTTTCAAGGCACGGTATTCCATGAAATGCTGGGAAGATTTCTTAGAGTTCTTCCCATTGAACACTTGACCACTGACACTAGTAGATTCCTGCCAAATTGATTCATCATAATATGGAGGCAAGAAATAATCAAAATCACCCCTACATAATATATATGAGGTACTGCATGTGGTCTCTTCATAATATTATTCTTCATATCTCATGTTGTATTCTTCATACTGCTCATTGAAGTCTTCTTCAATCATTGGTAGGAGCCTCATGTTTGCAAATTGACTTAACTGAGAGATTTATTTCCATAGGATGATCCAAGGAAAGAGATATGATACTACTGTAATTGTCCTAATTCTGATATGCATAACTGAACACTAACTAATGCTGCAAATTGAATAAAATTTCTTATATAAATTTACAAACACTCAATGAAATTTCAGACTAGGTAATTCAAGGAGTTGTGTTGGGAAATTTGCAGGCAGGGGAGAAGGATAAGGAAGGAAACCAAGGGTAAGTTAAAAAATAGTAAATTTATTTCTCCTAACACATTTATATTGGGGACCATTCAGGTTTCAGAGTCTTCTATGCAGAAACCTACTCCCACGCTTTTGGGTCACCCATCCGTGAATCTAGGGAAATTTTTTCAGTCCCCCTGACTAGAGGCTTAGGGAAAAGCATGGAGGTGTTATCAAGAATTGATATATCAGACAATATTTTTTGGGACAGTTCGTAATATATCTGGAGATTTCTGGATATTTTAGGAACTTAATTGGGGTTTTTAGGCAATTTTTGCCAAGGGAAGTCCTGCGTAATGGAGGCTCCCAAAACACAGTAAAACCTCAGAAAATTTATGATATGGAAGTATTTATTGGTAGGTGGGTATTTCAGTGACACAAAACAACTTAAATAATCGAAAATTACTACATATAACTCTCTGAATTGAAAGAACAACTAAACTAGTAAAATTTAACTAGTAATCTAGCTAGGGGGTGTAAGTAAGATTGGAATTCGTAACAGAAATGTATTAGACCTGATAAATTAATTTGGAAGAATATAATACATATTTTTAAAACATATTAAACCATTCAAACTCATTCCCATGAACAAGGCTCAATTATTACTGCACTAGAATGCTCAAATCCCTCATTTCAATGACTAGTTAAGCTTATACATAGAAAATTGAGTATGAAAACTTAATGAACAGATTTGTTGAAACCTTAAAGAGATAAATAACATAATTTATCAGCTGATACACATCATAAATAAATAGATTCACTGACAAGTACATCAAAGGACTCAAAATGATGGGAAGGAGGCCCAAAAATTGGACATGAGAGAGATTGAGAGCGTAGGTGAAGCTTGGGCTTCACTGGAGCTTGAATTGACTAAGACGGGGCCTGAAAAATATTGCTGATAATACTTCACTGGATGAACATTATTCCCTCCATACCCGCAAAGATAAGGGAATGGGAATGAAGGAGTGGGGAAAGGAAGGTTTGGGGCTCATCTCCCAAAGCTCTCAGGTGCATCACTTAGAAAATTATGCTCACATAGCATCAATCAATTAATTCATCAACCAAACTATGTGAATGAGCTCTAATTGTTCTTGAATAGATATCTCGGTGACCTGTTTAGCAAGTAGAGGCAATAGGTGACCTGTGAGAGCAAGTCAACACCTAAATGCCTAACACTAGACAAGTCATGGGCCCTCCTTGAGAAAATTGGAATGTAGGGGCCATGTGGAGATGTTTCCCTATCAAAGTCATCCATATGACTTAGCAATTGCACCTTCCTTAGTCAAAGAGTTGTTTCTTTTATCCCTGACAACTTTATTCTTGTCCCTGCTTTTGAGACCGAATCTCCAAAAGGAAATTGCACCCTCCTTTGCCAAAAGTTTTTTGCTTTTGTTCTAACAACTTTTCTGAGTCTCCAAAAGAAAAATACACCCTCCTTAGTCAATTGTTTCCTGCTTTTATTATGACAACTTTTCTTTACATGACCACATATTTGTGGTGGTCACTACATTAAGTTTTTCTTCAACTAAAAGTTTTATTTGTTTTTTTTTATTATGTAAATTTTGTAAAAAAAATATAATAATTTAATTCAATATTTATATATAAAATAAATAATTTAATAAATATAATTAACAATTTATTGCATTAATGTTATATATGTGTTGACTTGTTGCTTTATATTTAATTCTAGTTATTTCTAATTAGTTGGCATAGATATGGTCTATTTCTTTGAAATACTATTTATCTTTCCATCTCAGTTTTACTCTAATTATGTATATAAATATTTTTTTTTGTTTTATTGTGAAAGATAAAATAATTATATTTAATTTTTGTTATTTCTAGTTAGTTGGCATCAATATGGGCTATTTTTTGAAATTCCTTAACCATTCAATCATTTTCTATCTTTCCATCTTAGCTTTACTCTAATTATGTATATAAATAATAAAAAAATTGTAAGATAAAATAATTATATTTTTTTAAAAATCTTAAATTATAAGAAGAGATAATGAAAACAACTCTAATCAAAATTATAATTTGATTTCTATTTTAAAGAATATGAGATTATCTACTAAATATTAGCTATACACAATTTTGGGGTGCTTTGTTGGTTCTATTTTTAGAGATGCATTATTCAAATCCAAATGAAGCTGTGCATGAGCTATATGGTTGGTATTAGTAAAGTACTTGAAACTTTGACTAAATTTTAATTATGTATTTATATTTAATTCTTAAAGAGATATCATGTGAAGTTGCAACATGTGGTGGTCTTATGATTTATGTAGGAATATTATGTGAAGTTGCAACCTGTGGTGGCCTTATGATTTATGTAGGAATATTATGTGAAGTAATCTGTGGTGGCCTTATGATTCATGTAGTAATATTATTGGTGTGCTTCTTCCTTAGTTTAAAAAAGATCTACAACACCATAGTACATAGATATGTTTCTTTATAAGAGTAGAGTTTATTATCCAGTCAAAGAAATTATGCTCATTCAAGCCTGAGAAACCTCATGTTCCATAAACCTAAAAGATTCTTTAAATATGACCATTAAAAATGGTATTTCATAAAGTCAATCTATACAAAATTGTTTTGAAATTGATCTAGGTGGAGGATATTATTTTTAAATAACTAATTAGGCATATCAATATCCCTACTACCTATTTAAGGTACCGGACTATGAGATTTCAGAATGCTTGTTCTGTCACATGCCCCAATTTGCAAAAACAATTTAATGTTATTTGAGGAACATTGTGTTAAATTTTATGCTAAGTTTGTAATTGATGACCCAGTGGGGTCAAGAATATTTAATGTAATTCAGAATATTTTATTTATAAATAAATAAATGATGAGACAACAACTTAGGGAAGCTGTTAAAAAAGTGGAATCAAAGCAGGTGGCTTATTAAATGAAAATTGACCCAGAAGAGCTAGGCATCTCTATAAAATTTCCCATTGAAGACAGCTGAGGCTGCTCATTCTGGAGGTGATCATTCAAGGTGAATGAATTTAATTAAGAGAAATTCAATGGAGGGGATTACTGAAGTGAGTTTGAGGTGTTAACTGCTGAGAATGATCTTGTTCCAGCTTCTAGGCTAAAGTTCATACTGCTGAGAGCAGATTTTAATTACTGAGGTAATTGGACCAGTCAGGTGAGAGAGGTCTTAAAGTTGTATTCTCCACCCAGTTCTCTGCCAAGAAGACCAGGAACAAGATCGGGGGTCCCGAGGAAGCGTTGTTTGAGCGCTCTCCAGGAGTTTGGTTGGGAGGAACATCCTCCATAAGATGTTGTCATCTTGTCATTAACAGGTTCTATTTGTCTTTATGTTATTTGTTTATTGTCTTCAGTAAAATGTTTATTAGTTTTTAACTCTAGGCATGTTAGTATTTTAGGGTTTTTGAAGGAAAGAATAATTGTGTAATGTTAGACTTGGTAAAATTACAGATTATGTTAGAAATAGAAATGAATATGTAAAATGTGAAACAAATAGAATTAGAATTCCCAAAACTATATTTTTCCACACCTGATTCAGGTAGTACTCTAGTACAGCTGGGTGTTTAGGTGAATGAGATGATTCTTTTACTTGAATGAGAACTGTAACTAGATTTTACTTCGTTTACTTATGTTTTCTACTGTAAAGAAGTATTAAATATTGTCTTTATTTATTTACTTCAACTAAACTAAAAGATAGGTATGTAAAAGAATAGTAATAATATTATTATAGAAATCATTCTAGTATTAGTATTCTGATAAAATATAGAGATTATGGTTTAACAATTAACATAAATAAAGTAAGTAGGCTAACATCTAAAAACCAGGTAAAAATAAATTGTAGAAACATTTTTATAACATTGAATTCTAGACACTGTGTGTCTCTATCTAAGACAGAAGGATTCTACTAAATCTATTTAAAACCACAGAAGTCTCTACAGTGAATACCACTTAAAAGATGAAAGATAAATATTTCATTTTTACTAGTATGCAGCATGAAAACCCTAATTATTTCTTAACCGAGAATTAAAACAAACTGTAAAAATAATTAAGGAAATTATTAAATAAACAAAGCTAGTATCGAACTATTATCTGTAAGTAATACTATTATCTAAAATCTATTATCAAAAAGAGATAAGTGTAAACAAGGCTATTAATGAAATATAGGGTTTATATAATAATTAACCCTTTAAAAGCCAAAACCAAAATAAAAATATCACCCTTAAAAAAACAGTAATCTTCCTACAAACTGTGAATGGAAAATCATTATAATACAGGGTAATAATGAAATTATTACATATACAAATTATTGATAAAAATAATCGAATATTAATTAAACCATTTGTATATACAAAATCCTTTATTAAGGAGTGGCTTATAGCCTTTAGAGTCACAGGGTCAAAGCTTAGGCTGGCTAATAAAACCAAAATGCACAAAATAACAAAATATTTTACTAATAGGAGAACAAAATCTAGCTCACATTACAACCCGACTGTTTTACAGTCTTCCATTACTAAAATTTACTGTAAAAAACTGAAGTAACACTAGACAGAGGTCGACAAGCCTCTCTGAGTTCGAAGCTAGGCTCTTTTTAAAATAAAAACATGAAAGCATTTACATTGCTCAGGCCATAAGGCTAAAAATATCTTATAAAACCATTTTACATCACGGCTTCAAGATCATGCTTTACCCTGCATGAAGTACCCATAAGGGTTTCTAAATAAAAACATTGACATGCAGTAAACAAGTTTTAAAACATAACCAACAGAGAACCGAGGCCGTGCATTCACCCATATGAACCACTTCCAACAACCATAACCTCATGCAGGAAGAACCCTCGATGGGACCGAGGCTTACCAATTGGAAGCCCATGAAAAGAATGAAGCATGAACTCGTTTTCCACCCATAGTTTTGGAGCCGGTAGTAGGAACCTGCAAGTCCAAACCAAAACGTTTTTAATACTGATTGCATAAATGGTAAAAACCCTCGAAGGTTAAGCAATAAAAAGAAAAACCGAGATAGGGTAAGTTTACCTGGTAACTGAAAGTCAAAACTGAGAAGAGATGGCCACACCAGGTCACGTTGGCACCGAATTGAAAGGCAAGAACCCTTGAAGTCACCTCTGCGAAGGAGAAAGCAAGAAAACCGACTCAAGTTCACAATGCAGAAGCTTTGGGTGAGCAGCGCAAGAGTAAGACAAGTACAGACTTCAGCCACAATGAGAAACCAACAACCACACTCATGATGTATTCTTCAACACACAGAAGAACCCAAACCATAAATGACGTTACCCAGCAGTCACAAAATAGCATTTGCAGGCAAAATGCCCAACGATAAAGGTGGTTACAGGCCTCTCATGGCAGCGAGCTCACTGCTCGGCCAGCAAGGAGGAGAACCCTTGGTCTGAAAGTGCAAAGGAGTATGGTTTTCAATGTTATAAGTCAACCAACGAATGGATGAAATCCTATCCACATGCCCTTCCAAAAATATCAACAAGTGTGGGTCGAAACCTTAAGTCAACGCTGCACAAAACATTTTAAATCTATCATTGCATATAACCATATGTTCTATGATTGCTAATAATAAGCAACATGCCAACAAATTATAATATGCCATGGGAATAAACATAGTATAGGTTTAAAGCTATATAAGTTTTGCTTGCCATCATTTTGACTTCATCTTAGTAGTTGTTTGATAGGTAATACTACCGTAGGTATAAGTTAGCACATTTGTTATAACCTGAAATACTATGGTATTATATAGTTATAATTTGAATACTATGGACACAACTTGGTTACTATTTTATCTAAGAAGATATTCATGCTTGCAAACAAGACGAATAAGTATGGTGTAGTTTTAGAACTAGTAAAAGGAAGTATGGAATAGTTATGACATAAGCATATGACTATAGTAAAATGGAAAAGCCTTAAACTTCTCCAAACAAAATATTTATGTTGTTAATTGAAGGAGTCTTCAAGAAATTGAAGACTAACATTAATGGATAATTTTTCATAAAGAGTCTAGTAACTCATTGTTAACTTTATAATTGAAAAACATAGGAACATGTTCATGCTTTAAGAAAAGGACACCTTGAGTATTGAAGTGTGAATAGCTACGAGATCACTAAGCAGTTGAAGTAAACTTGAACCAAAACCATGAGCTCTATGCTCTCTTTGGGAATCTATAAATAACCAGTGCTGTAAACACAAGAAAACTAACCATGTACTATAGACTTTTGGAATATAATCATCATACGACTGAAGGAACTTTGGTAAGTACTTGCTCTTGTATTTTAAACCACTGTTTATGTTTTTTATGGAAATTCAATATGGCATTAGTTATAAATACATTCATAGATTCATAACAACGAAAGAGAATTCACATTACCTCCTCGAAGACAAGCAGCTTATTTAACCTTTTCTTATACTAACATCTCAACATGCTAGGAAAGTACTTTTCTCGATGTAATTTAAAATAAACACCTACAGGATCTTACGCTTACCTGCTAAACCTGTAAGAACTAGTAGTCCATTTGAGTTAGCAGAACGCTAAGTAAGCACCGATCTCAAACAAGATTTCTTACCTACTTGACAAAAGTAAATCATCAGTATATCTAGCAGCAACTAAATGCAAATCCTTTTTCCAACGCTAATGAAAGTAAAGATGTTAAGTCATTATTAGAATTAACACAGGTGTTTAAGATTACATCCTTAGTTTACAGGTTCTTTTATTGAAACAAACCCTTGACCTTTCATAAACTGTTTCATTTTCTGCTAACCGTTAACAGTTACTTAGCTGCAACTTTAGACATTTTATGTCACTTTAATTTTTTTTAAATTTTAGACATTTTATGTCACTTTAATTTTTTTTAAATTTTTACGAAATTTTAGGTTATTACATGTTCATTGTCAAACCCACCTAAATTTAGCTCTAAGAAAACCAAGCTCTTTAATCTCCTCAAATTGATACATTCCTAGGGTTACCAATGATAATGAAGATGCCATGATTTCAATTAGTTTGAAGGAATTTGTACCATAGTAAGGTTGCCATTACTTTAGTATGTATAGTATTTAGAAAATTAAAGAATACTAATAGAAGTCATATTTTTCGTTTCAAACAAATTGATGCAACATGGCATTCTTGTCAATTCACTATCCCTTTCCACAAGGAAGCTATAACAATTCACTATCCGATGATCCCATCAAATCTTCAGTTTTATGGCTAGACAAAAAATCTAGTCACAATAGTTTACTATTACACTCATATTACTAAGAAAAATCTTATGTTTATCTTCTAGATTCCAACAATGCAATCCAATATTATGATCCAAAAGACCACTACCCAAAACAATAATGTGATTATTGGTCATAACTCTTCTCTCTTCAAACCATGCAATTCTACCTTATGTGCTAAAATATAGCTATCTTAAACAATGAAATTGAACATAATGGAATTCAAATGTTCATATTACATTTGGATATAGCATTTTCTTATAACATCCTTTACAACTTTATGGACAACTACTAGTCTCATTATTTCCTATTGTTATTCTAACAAGATTTATAAACATCTTATTGAACTATCCAAATATTATTTATGATATTAAATATATGCCACTTTACATTAATAAAATAGAGATATTGCAAGTCTCAATCTTTCTCATTATTACTTTAGCATGATTTATAAATATGTTATTGAACTATCAAATATTGTTTGTGACATTAAATGTATGGCACTTTACATTAATAAAATGGAGATATTTACCACTATTTAAGTTATACATATATATAATTTTTAATTTTTAAATTATTTAATAAGTATTTAATTTTTAGTACATTTAATCATAAATAATGCTAGATTATATTTTTGTTGTTATTATTATTATTATTTATTAATTTAAATTTAATTTAATTAATTAAATAATCAGATACTTCAATTAATTTAATTTTCAAATAAAATCATATAGAAATTTTAACTTATAACAGTTTGTCGTGATTTTATCAATTAACTACAATCCACTCAACATCACTTGATCGTGATCTTTTTTAGAATGCGCCATATGAATTAACCTATTCTGCACAAGGTCACTTTATTATGTATAATCCATGTTGCCAAGAAGATGAACCTTTGAACCTTTTTAATTTGCATAAGGTCACTTTACCATAAATAATCCATGTGGGCATAAAACTACAAACACTCTTTTGGGTTCTCTTGGTGTGGTTATCATACAACAAATGTTCCATGGAAAACATTTACTTTCTCAGTTTTGCGTCCATGGTATGCATGGCATCCATAGGCCCGTACTCCAACGTATTGTTAAATCAGATTTTTTATTTTTTAAGTAATTAGATTTAGTTTTCTTAAAATTTATATATTACAGGAAGGAGAAAAAGAAAATGAATTTTTTGTCTATTTAATTTTAGGAAAGATAGTTAAAAGTATTTCTTGCAATATAAAGAAAATAAAAATTTAAATAAACAAAAAATCGAATCTTTTTTTTTCAGAAGAAAAAAGCCTGTCCTTGTTATTCAAATTGAATCAAAGGGCATCTAACATGCCATCCCAGTATATGGGTTACATACAAGATAATGAGTGCTGTGTAAAAGCCAATCGGTTACATCATGAATGGGTAGCATTCCAAGAGAGTGGGTAGGGGACTAGAGCAGAAACTGCATACATTTCCATCAGTAATAGTGATATCTTTTATGAGCATATATACCGTGAACCAAGAAGATAGCTTCGTCATCTAAAGGAGTCTGCTCCAATACATTTCACAAGGTGCCATAAAAGAGAAGATCCTGCACTGGGCTCAAAAGAGCATAAACCTGTCATGTGTGGTCAAATGACCATCATAAAATTCAGAATAGAATCCTGATCCCAGAGCAAGAGATAGGGATTTTTTAGAGAGGTTGTCCGCTATCTGGTTGTGTTCATGGTAAACATGTCCAAAAGACAGCTCAAGGAAGCAAGTGCATAACTTCCTGATGTCCCTACACCAATGAGTAATTTCAGGCGGTGAGAGGGAAGCAGTACCCTTTGCCCAGTTAATGATGACAGAAGAGTCACCGAATATCTGGATCTTGGGTAACCCCATCATTTGGGATGTATGCAGCAGGCCCAGAGCCCAATTAATTCTTCCCTAGTATTGGCACTGTAACTAGCCCCCAAAGCAAACTCATAGGAGTGTACCTCATTCAGATGGAGGCAGAATCCCACCCCACCAGTATTATTAACTACAGCACCATCAAAAAAACCACAAGGGTATGAAAGAGAGGGTCCATATCCAATATCCCTTGTTTTTTTTGTTTTTAAAGCTGATGGACAGTAGAGTTGTGAGATATGTGTGATCTGATGGAGCATGTTGATAACCGAGATAGATTTCCCATCAAAGATAGATGAGTTTCTAGCTTTCCATAATGTCCACATAGCAATGAAAGGGATGTAGTAGTTACCCGAGGACTTAAGAAAAGGAACCTGTCCAAGAATCCAAGAAGGTACTAATATTATTCGACAGGAGAGGAGGAGTCAAATGGAACTGTTCTAAGATGACAGAAAGAAGATTTTTCCAGAAAGTATAGGTATTGAAGACATGCTCAATACTCTCTGAACCCTTTTTACAGAGGATACAATAACCAGGCCCCGACCATCCATGTTTCTGTAGATTGTCCCAGGTCAACAGCTTGTTCCCCAAAAGTAGCCAGATAAAGCAACATATTTTCCTGGGAAGAGGACTGCTCCACACAATAGCCAGTAGTCTGTTACCCTCTGGTGGGGAAGAAGCAGTAGTAATACTGTCATATATCAACTTAGCAGATACAGATCCCCCTGATCTATTGTAATACCAAGTCAAAGCATCAAGTAAATCAACAAGACGGAGTTCGCAAGTTTCAAGACTTCTGGTAAAAGAATTCCATGCTTCCTCCAACTACCACTAACACCAAGTTCCTCAGTAGTATACCAATATTTATGTGCATTTGGGAGAGAATTGCGGGGCTGAGCAAGTGTAACAATATCCATATCAGCCAAGTACTCACAGAGTCCACGAGGGATCAAGTAGGAGTTATTTATACCCACAATCGAATCGATACCAAGAAGGATATTTTTGCCATTGCCAACCTGCCAAGCCAGGTGTCTGCCAAGCCACGAGAGAGTGAGCAGGAAACCTCTCCAAATAGCAGATGCTCCACGAGACTGGAAATTCTTATCTCTGAGCCAAGATTCAACAGAGCATCTCTTATTATATTTGCTGAAAATAACCCCGTGCCATAAACCATCATTATGGAGCACCAACCATAAATTCTTTAGCCTAAGAGCAATGCTGAACCAGTGCAGATTCTTAATACCCCATCCACCAAGATATTTAGGCCAAGATAGCAATTTCCAGTTGGTCAAGTGAAACCGACGTTTATGATCTGATGAGCCCTAGAGGTAATCAAAAGCAAGACTCCTGAGCTTGTTTAATATGGATAAAGGGATAGGAGCAAGGCCCATCCAGTAAACAGGAACACTGGTTAATACCGCTTGCACAAGAGTCAGCTGACCACCTAATGATAAGAGCTTATGTGACCAATGTGAAATCCTTTGTTCGAATTTTTTTATCAACCAGTGCCAGTACCGAACCTTGTAGCTCAAGGGTTTGAGAAAATATCCCAGATACATGAATCCTATAGTAGTAGGCTCCATCTTATATGGCAGAGCCTTTGAAATCTTTGAACGAATATCAATATCCACATCGTTACAGAGAAAACATGATTTGTCCAAGCTGATGTTCATCCCAAATGCCTTACAAAACTTGCTAAGGATGATGTCAAAGGCCATCCATTCTGATAATGTACTAGTACCCAAGAAGATCACATCATCAACAAATAGGAGATGAGTAAGGGCAAAATGTGACGAGATCTTTATTCCTTTTATTAGACCGTGATCTCTAGCATCAGCTATCAAAAGATTGAGCCCCTCTATAACCAGTATAAAGAGCAGGGGCGATAGGGGACATCCCTGGCGGATCCCTCTAGAGGAAGGAATGAAATTAGATGGTGTACCATTGATGAGCACAGCAAAATTTGCTGATGAAATACAACCCATAATCCAATTTATAGTAAGGAGGGGGATCCCAATCTAGTTCAGAATAAGTATAATGAAGGTCCAGTTCACACGGTTGAAGGCCTTTACCAGGTCCAGTTTAAGGATAAGTGCACATGAGTTCTTTGTCTTGACAGTGTGTAGGGCCTCCTAAACAATACCAATGGGTTCCACTATCTGTCGATTCTTTAAAAAACCAAATTTTTCTATGGATATGTGAGAGTCCAGGAAGGGCTTAAGTCTCACCGCAATGACTTTGGAAATCAGTTTATAGAGTAGATTGCAAAGGGAGATGGGCTTGAAGTCCGCAAAGGATGTAGGCTTTTCCTTCTTTGGAATAAGGGTCAGAAAAGTGGAGTTAAGTGAGGGAGGGATATAGCCCGATACCCTAGTAGAGTCCACATCAGAGAGGAGTTCTTCGCTCATTAAGTCAAAGAAGTGGAGATAGAGCTCGACAGGCCAGCCATCGGCACTGGGGCTACTATCTTTCTTGAATGAGTGCAAAGCAAAATCGATCTTTGATAAAGTGACCGGTCGTGTGAGGAAAGAAGCATCAGTAGGGGGGATCATAACATGATAAAGAGAGACAACATTTAGTTGTTCCAGTAGGCAGGTCTAGTAGTCATCTTTAAATATATGTGCAAAATGTTGCAGTCCCATATCCTTTAATTCAAAGATGTCCTCAACAAATCTACCCTCCTCATCCTTAAGAGACTAGATGGTGTTTTGGTTTCTCTGACCAAAAGCAACAGCATGGAAGAATTTAGTGTTAGAGTCACCTTCAAGAGCCCATTTGGTTCAGCTTTTAAGCTGTCAGGTTAATAAGTGGTGATCCAAAATCTTCTTTTGTTCGGATCTGAGCTGAGATAGTGAATTCTGGTCCTCTTGGGTGAGGATACCAAAGGAGGAATTGGACAGTAAAGAGCTGATCTCCTTATCCGGTCTCTTCATATTGGAATCCATCCAGTCACACTTGTTCTTAATATAGACCTTGACTTCATGTTTTAGAGAGCGGAGTTTTAGAGTGAGGAGATCCAACATCGAGTCAGAGCAGGTGGGAGATAATCTGTGCCAACACTCGGTGAACCAGGATGAAAAATCTTGGTCTAAGAGCCATGATCTATTGAATTTGAAGGGGTAATTGTGGGGCCCCAAAGGTTTGTTCCATTCGAAACATACATGAAAGTGATCAGAAATGCCCGAGTGGTGAGTCCATACCCTATGGGTTAAGAGGGATGGGATCAGAGAGGAGGCTACAAGGAAACTGTCAAGTCTCTTGCTGATCCCATATTCCCCAACACGACCATTCCTTCAGTTGGGTCCTGCTGAGGAGGGAGCTATATCAAGGAGATCAACAGAATCGAAAAGACGCTGGAAATAATAACTAAGGGGATCGATGATAGCCCTAGTCCCCCAAATCTCAGAAGTGTTCATGGTAAATTTAAGATCTCCTCCCAGAATCAGATGGGGAGAAAGAAGAAGACCATCCTGGTTAATCCTATCCCAAAAGATTTCCCTATCCTTATAGGGACCATAATAATTTATAATGTCCAGGATGTCAGCCATACCACGGAATTTAGCCTTGACTAGAATGCCAGCAGGTGTCTCATAAGCCCTACATCTCACCATTCTAGGGTTCCATGCAATGAGGAGACCCCCAAAAAGTCCCGAGGCACTAGTTGCGCAAAAATCCCAATTAGGTAGGAGTTTAGAAAAAGAAAAAAGGGTTGGATAGGTACTGCACATCATCTCTTGGAGAAGGATCATATTTGGGCATAGAGAAAGAAAGAGAGAGTGAAGGTGGCTTTGTTTGGTCTTGCCCCCCAGACCCCTTACGTTCAGAGTAAGGATCAGCATAGTGGAACAAAGGGATGGGGAGGAGATGCTCTAAGTCCTCGAGAGACATGCCCTCTAGTAGCATCCTTAATGCGTACAGAGAGTGGAATGTATGGAGGAGATGCGGATGAGAGAGGCTCAGAGGTGCCCAGTTTATCCTTCTTTTTCTTCCTAATGGTCACGTTCTCAAAATGGATTGAATTGATATGGAGGGTATTAGGGGAAGATGGAGTCATTGCAGAGAATATTGGAAGAGTTTTATGAAGGGTTGGGTCTGCGAAGGAGGGAGAGGATATAGGGCTACGAGGCGATAACGGTAAAGGGGGAGATGAGGTAGTGGTGGGGAGAGGAGGGAGTCGATTAAGGATGAGAGTAAAGGCACCACTGGTGATAGAGTGAACTGCTGAGAGGACAGAGAGGAGAAATGGGGAAATGATTCAGGAGAAGGTTTTGAAGCCGAAGATAGAAGGTGGGGTTCATTCAGGGCCCAATCACCAGGGAAATCAGTGTGGATAAGTGGGGTATTAGGGGAAGTGTGAGGAGAAGCCCCGGAGCCGTTAACCAAAGATAATCTAGAAGAATCAACAGGGATGAAATCATTTGATATAGGGCTCGACTCACAGACAACAACAGGGGCTCCGACCAATAAATCAATATCATTGATCATATCATCAGTGACATCCCCAAACATGGAAAGGGAATGTGAATACATACCGGTTTTAGCATCCTTTGATAGAGAGGAATCAATAGCATGATCGGTCGGGTGTGGTTCAGTCAGCCTAGATCCAGATATCGCATTCCTGAGTGAAGGATAAGTTCTCCGGAGATGACCAGTATCTCTGCAGTGACTGCATCGGAATGTGACATGTAGGTAATCCAACTTCTGAATGAAAAGGCGGTCCTTGCACAATATTTCAATATCAACAGGAAGGCCTAAAGATATGTCCAATTCGACTAGAACACGAGAAACCCTCTTGTCAAATGAGAGATGAAAGTCATCATTGACAGCCACGAATCTACCAATGGTGTTAGCAATGCCCTCAAGTGTGTGGAGACTCCAAAGTGGGAAGGGAAGATGCGGCAAACCCAGAGGTGTCGTTTCGTCACTCTCTCTCGGAGCGGATCAAAGTGAGTATGCCAGCGACCTAAGACAAGTGATCCTGAGCCAATGCGCCAAGTCTTCTCCAGAATGAGGGATGCATGGTCAGCTTCCAGAAAGACGAATACAATCCAGCCATTGGAAAGGAGGCTGATGGTCGAAGTGTAAGTCAACAGTGGCTTCCAGAAATCAGTGGCCCAGTCGATCCACGCCCTCTTGCCGAGTCGACAATACTCAAGACGTCCGATAAGTGCTCGTGAGCACAACGAAGCGACTTTGTCCATATATATGTCATGGCCCAATACAAAACGAAATTTACCATCATGGGTCCTGATGTTCTTCACATTTCTTCTACGTCGGGCCTTGTTTGGGATATCACCAGAGTTCATGGTGGGTCAACACCTAGGAAGCAGCCACCAAGGGAGAAATGGTCAGCCGCCGGAAAAGGAGTAAGAGGCGGCCTGATACCCTGGCCCCTGACACAAGTAGGGTGAGATGGATACTGAATAATGACCCCCGGTAACCAGGCATAGTCAAGAGACGCCCAGAAGAGGAAACCCCGGAATAATCAGGGGATCCGCTCGCGTTGGCTATGTTATAATATTGCGTTGACTATTTATTAATAGGCTTTGACTTGAAATTTAAATTTAAATTTTTGCATATGCAAAAGTTTTTTTTACAGCATTATGCAATCATACTTGCGTTGGCTATGTTATAATATTGCGTTGACTATTTATTAAGAAGCTTTGACTTGAAATTTAAATTTATATTTTTGCATTTGCAAAAGTTTTTTTTTACATTTTTAATAAATTAAATGTAAAATAACACACATTTATGTCCTATCTTTTCACAACATTAGACTCAGCTATCTCAACCTCAAATGCAACGTTCAGGTTTTGAGAGTATAATCAGAAATTACTTTTATGTTGTTTTTTTAAATCATTGGTTATGGTAATGATCAAGTGGTCACAACAAGGATCAACAATTTTAAATCTCCCAGGGATGTACAATGTCAGAAGTAAGGCTACTTTTAGGTGGATACATTGGCACTCGACAAAAATCATTTTTTTAGTTTTTGTTATTAATGTTAGGAATATGATGCATGATCTCTTTTGGCCTTGTAACATAGCACTTCTAGTAGTGGAGCTCTTCTCAAAACAATTCTAGACACAAATAAGCTTTAGTACCCTATAAGGCTACTTTCATCCCCAATTTCATATTATGCATTCAGATAAGATCACGACTAGTTATCAACTACTCTAATCACTTTCCCATGATAGGAAACAAACATTTCCCTTAACAAAATAAATAGGCCAAAGAAAAATGCAACACAAAAAACAAATACTCCTAAAGATTATCGCTATGTTCACATTAACAAAACAAGTGCACCAATCTCTTTCTAAATGGCCTTTTTCCCAATCTCATATTCCATCATTGCTACATGTTCTTCATTCTCAACCTTTATTTTAGTCTCTCCTCCTCTATACTGACTCTCGAGTAATCCCTCAAAAAAAGAATTTGAACATGCTAAATCATCATGTACATGGTTTACCTCACTAATTTCATGTAAATGTTAAATCATTTGGGATTATTTTTTATTGTCATTTTTTTCTATATACTATTTTTAATAAAAACTAAAATTTTGTTGTACACTTATTTGAAAAGAATGATTTATTTTTACAAGGTTCAATTTCTCTTAGCCCTTCAAAGTGAAATGAGACCCTGCCCTTCAAATTTGATCGAAAGATGCCTGATCCATATTACATTAAATAGATGTACAAAATTAGATTAGTCAATTCTGAAATAAAGAATACACCATAATATTATAAATGAAAATGAAGGTAGTATTAATTACACACCCCATAAGGCGGGAGTGAGCTAGCTCGGGAGCAAACCTCCCTCCATCGGACGGAGGAGGAGCAAATTCAACGCTAACTTTGCTCCTCCTCCGTCCGATGAGGGAGGTTTGCTCCCGAGCTAGCTTACCCCCATAAGGCGTAGAGAGAGACTATGTGAAATGATCGTACCATAGATTGAAATGATGACTGCCCTATGTGTCTTTGTATAGCATTATCACCATCATCTTCGGAATATACGACTATTCTCAAAGTCATGTTTATGGGAAGTGACACATATTTCCTTCCAGGAGTTGGTATTGTTCTACGGAGCGGCTTAAGCTGATGATGAGTAAAACTTATCTACGATCTGCGCAGGCGCAATTTGGAAGACAGCGGTTGGACAGATGCATGAATAGCCATTCTATAGCTTGTGGTTCTTCCATTAAATGCAGCTTGAAAAATATTTATCTTAAATCAAATTTGAAATTTATATTATTTGTAGTGATTTTATTGGTGGTCTAAAAATATATTAACGCACAGTGCGACGTAGCATTTAATGCCCAATGGCATGTAGTGTATTTTTCGCCGTCAAGAACAGTCAGTCCTTTTTTTAAAACAAACCTCAGTTGGACTAATGTTGTACATTCTTTTAAGCGCCTTTTTCGCTTCACGTGCCAACTTCCCAGGGTATGTGATTTCATGAGATTATGTGGCGCTCATGTGATTTGAAACCGATTGCAGGTGAAAGGATTTTCTTACTTTCCGATGATGTCATGGATTTTCTTGGCCCCCGATAATGTCACCGTATGTACGGTTGATTGTGGTCGATTAATCGCATTACCTTATGATTAAATTGGTCAATATCGCAATTGAAACAATCAATATGTGACGCCAAATGAGATGTTTCTTATATATGACGCCAAATCTGTCAAATCACAATTAAAAAATCCTGTGTAGTAATAACAATCATCGAGTCATTAACATTATAAAGTCACAAGAAACATGTTACAGGTGGTTGACCGAGTATTACAGACTAACGTCAAATATTACTTTGATTGAAACAGGTGGTAAAGACACTCATGAATTGAAACAGTGGTAAAGACACTCATCAGTGGGCGAGCGTTATTTACTGGACAGACTCCTCTTTAAGACGAGTCCGTCCACTGTCAGAAACGCATGACACTCCATGGCATAGAGTATGGTGATGTATATGGTGATGTATATGATACATCCATGATATTGGCAAGGTCTTTTCTGGCAATGTGTTTTCCGATCATGCATTCCAACATCTTTCAAGCCATTCATTAAAGGCCTCTGCCTTTTCTCTGATTTCGAAGATCGCTGACTAGCCAGCACTGTGTGATGGGACAGTTGTTTGCAATGCCGCTCAATTTTAATTCAAATTCAAATTAAACTTTTTTGATACATTTGCCTCCGATTCCATTTCAAAATTTTTGGTGGGGATGCGACCTCAATCGACAGATAGAAGTCTTTTCTCCATCGTCTTTTTGCTGCTCAATCTGCTGCCTGTCTCTATGGGTATGTCTAAATCTCATTTGTGCAAAAATATGTCGCAGAAATTGCTAATCTTGATTCTTTTATGCCGATGGTCGTTCATTACATTTTGTTCTGTATATGTGCAGCTGTGAAGGGCAATCTGTTCAGGGACTACATCGGCGCTTTGTTCAAAGGTGTCAAATTTTCAGACGTGCCCATCAATCAAATCGGGGAGTTTCATTTCATTTTGGCTTTCGCCATCGATTACTCTACCGAATCAGGATCCCCTGTTCCCACAGACGAAAACTTCAACATCTACTGGGATACCGGCAACCTGAGCCCCGGAGCGGTTGAGGCCATAAAATCTGAACACATGAACGTCAAGGTTGCCCTCAGCTTAGGAGGGGATAGCATAGACAGCCAGCCCGCAGAGTTCAAGCCATCTTCGGTGTCTTCCTGGGTAGACAACGCAGTCTCCTCACTTACGAAAATAATCGAAGAATACCATCTCGATGGCATCGACATTGACTACGAGCATTTTCAAGCCGACAACGATACGTTTGCGGAGTGCATCGGACAGCTGATAACGAGGTTAAAGCAGAGCAATGCCATCTCCTTCGCCTCCATCGCCCCCTACGATGACCAGGAAGTTCAGTCTCATTACCTTGCCCTTTGGAACAAATATGGTGGTGTGATAGACTATGTTAATTTCCAATTCTATGCCTACGATTCCAGCACCACAATTTCGCAGTTCATCGAATACTACAACACCTAGGCGTCTTAGTATAGCGCAGGGAAAGTACTTGTTAGTTTTAGTTCAGCTCCTGGCGCTGGAGGTCTCTTGCCTGTGAATGGCTTCTTTGATGCGTGCAGGATGCTGAAGCAGAATGGGGAATTGGAGGGCATCTTTGTGTGGTGTGCAGACTGGTCGAAGGCTACTGGTTTCAAATATGAAATAGAATCTCAAGATCTATTGGCATCGTGATTATTACTTGTTATCAATCACCAGTCAGATGTATTAGGATGGAATTTACGGTTTCCTTGGAACCATAGGGCGCCCAATAGAAAAAGAATACATATTTGGATTTCTTTTGCATTGTAACCCCGTATTTTCTATTTTCATTTTAAACCCCAATTCCCTTTGGTGTTTTTCTAGAGAAACGTAGATCCACTCTCTTGATTGTTCTTGGTTATTCAGAGGGTCTGGAATTACTGAATTAGATGGATTTATAGAGGGTCCGGAATTAAAAAACGACACAATTGCCACTATGGCCTTTACTATGACCAAAATGTGACGCTTCCTAATGATTTTGTATGAATTTTGTTTGGTATCCTGGGGTTGTTTTCTAGTTAACTAAATCCCATATGTACAGAAAGGAGGGTTTGCAATTTTATCCATTGCGCAATTTTTTCTGCATCTGCAATCGCGATTGTTGTGGATTTGTTCGTTATTTGGTTATTATTATAGGCATGCTA
>LPNX010405835.1:178623-210291 GCA_001517045.1 Pseudotsuga menziesii | reverse complement strand
AGTACCGGGCCATGAATAGAGGGGATATAGAGTGGGATCGTATACCAGCTAATTGCGTAATAAATTGCGGTTTTGGAGAATATGAGAGGGATTTTCATGGTGGAGAATGGGGTTATGGAAGAGAATTTGATTGCAGATGATGGATATTGTTGAGGCTTTTGGTATTGTCTGCTTGGGTTGCAGCCTTATATGGAGACTTTGCGTTTGCATTCAGCCTGCACAACACAATAGAAAGACAGCACTTTGAGTTTTTGTTTTCAGTTGTAAGTTTCAATGGCAGAAAGACCAGAATGGAAAATATGAACTAATTATCGTACCTGTCTTTTCGCTTCTCCAGAAAACAGTGCAAGGAATGCTTCCGACATTATCAAAGAACATGACGAGGAATCAATAATATTTATAAGAAAACTAGTATTAAGGTTTATTTCGTCGAGTATTTCAGCAAGTTAGATGGCTAGCTAATTTTAATTTAATAGTAGATGTTAGTTCAGATCTCTGAATTGCACAAATTTAATAGTAACAGTATCAATGTAGGAAAACATCAATTAAAATTTCTAGGCATAATTTGAAAAAAGGAGGAGCAATTTGTAGATTATGTGATCTATGAATTGGCTGGCTTAATCGTACCTGTGTACAGCTTGGAATCATTAGATTGGTGGTGGATCCCCGATAACTCCGCTAACTCATGACAGGGAGAGATTTTTTCAGCTCAGTCTGCCATCGACATCCGTTCTGGACATTAGTAGGTGGATAATAGGAATAATTTCCAATGCTGGCAGTTAACATTATGGCTTGGGCCTGCACAAACAAACAGACAGATGCCATTATATTCCAATCTAAACTGAACCCTACCAATTTATCAACCATAAGCTTTTGAATTCCCATACCCATACCTTATCTGCAGGAATATCGTCATATACGTTCACGGTTCCACCGTAGAAAATGGTTAATTGCGCACCAGATTGCCTGCCCGGTATCGTTGATGTAGAAGGCCTGGATTGAAAAACAAACTACATGAGCAGAAGAATTAGCTAAATATAAAAGCACAACTAACTATTCTACACAGTAAAATCCCACACCTATAATTCGTCACAAACCCAGAACAACCATCCTGATCATCATCTAATGGCGTGCTGTGGTCCAATACCTGCCTGACTGCTACTGGGGATCCAAAACCAGACCGGTTGGGTAGTAAATTAATGGAATTAGAACAGCTCCCAATAACGGAGAGATCCAGTGGCCGAGGAATGCACTGTGCAATTGAGGGCTTAGCACCTCCATGAACAGTCTTAATCCAAGAAGGCAAATAATTTTCCTCGTTACAGTGCTCTTCAAACGGAAATCCAAGTCTTAAATGGGAAGTGAGGCTCCCCTTCTCCAAAGAGTTTCTGAACAAACCATCAGACCTTGAAGCATTCTTATTCTTATACTTCGCCTCTGCAGCGCTTGCAATAAGAAGTACATTCATCCCGACCTGGTCGTTTTGGATCCCCTACGAGTTGCATCCAATCTTCATCTTCATCTACTCCAAACCGAGGAAATACATGGCTGCAACAACGCCTTTGTACTACAACTCTCGTTCTGTGTAAATTTAAATCCTCTAGCTCGAAATTTGAATTCTCATTGTTCAAAATTTATTGAATTCTCATTGTTCAAAATTTAAATTTAGCGAGGCCAAAATTTGAATGCTCATTGTTCAAAATTTAAATTTCCCTCCATAGCCTCGGGTTACCCATGTGTTAACTCTATTATGAATTAATGTTGAGGTTACGCGTCCAGGGCCCTGTCTTGTCGAATCAGTCAAATGGCGGAGGAATTTTAATTGATGGTGACATGGCTGCAGGAATGTTAGAATCGGAAGATGCCTGAAAAAGAACAACCGGAAAATGACCCGATTAAGCCATGGATGAATGTGCATCATGTACATATAAGGTTTTATCATACACCATACCTTATGCCATGCATCTCTGACAATGGACAGACTCGTCTTAAATACGAGTCTGTCCAGTAAATAGGGCTTGCCCTCATCGGTGACTCCTGCCGTTAAATGTTATAATAAAACAATTATTTTGACGTCTGTATATGTTATTTTCAGTACCACAATTGTTCTGTATATGTTATTTCCACTACCACAATTTTTCTTATATGTTATGAGTAGCACAATTATTGAATCATATGTTATGTTAGGTTATTTCAGTATCATAATTATTGAATCAATAATAGAGTGTTACTGTATTTCAAATTATCATAGCTTTCGCACTTCCATGGTTCATACTGCGAGATTGGAATTTGGATTCATTTTTGCTGGTCGCATAATTGTTTTTTTTTTTAATTATATGTTTTTGGTTCTTATACTCTCCATCATATAACGTTTTATCAGAAAATTGTGACATTCAATCTTGTAATCTAATTTTAATCTTAAACACACTCTCTCACTAAAAAAATTAAAAACACTCTTTCACTAACAAAATTTGAAAATCTACCTTGTAAGTCAATTCTTCTTAAATATTCTGTAATCTGTGAAACGGTAGCCACTTTGAAATTTGGGACTTTTAATTTTTGAGATGGATATACTAACCAAGGGCCCTACTTGGTAGTGTTTATTAATCAACTTTAGTTTCATAATATTCATCCATCAAAATAACATATTTAAATCAACTTTAGTTTCATAATACTCATCCATCAAAATAACATATTTAAACAAGTAGCATAACTTCCAAACTTGATGAGGAGAAACTAGTTGTCAATATATATTTTTGGAGCATGAACATTCAAGCCTTTGATATTGTTGGTCAGGTAATACATGTAAGAACAAAATTAAATTTGATTTTTCAAACATAATTATAATCCATGATGATAAAAAAATAAAAATAAAAAAAAATAAAAAACTTTAAAAATTATTTTTAAAAATATAATTTTCCATTCAAGAATAGCCTAAAAAGGGGAAAAAAGGCCACATGTCTATAATTATACAATGTTGTTAGGCAATAAACTTGTGGATAGCAATCATCCAATGAATTTGAAAACAAAAATAAAAGCAACAAAAAAACTTGAAAAGAAAAATGTCCATAGAAAGCTTTGGTTATTCAATTCACAAAAAATAGAAGGAAGAATAACCATCTCTTTACTTTGTTCTTCAGCAGTGAAATCACGAACAAAAGATAGACTACCAAAATTACAAATTCAAAAAGTAAAACATGAAAAAACCAAAAAACAAGTTGAAGCGAAGACCAAAAACTAAGTTCCCAAAAGAAAGAATGAAAAAGATGTCATGAAACATTTTATTCAGGAATAAAATCATTAATGAAACATGTCAAATACATTTACAAAACTAAAAGGAAAATGCTATAGGATATTATTTAAAAACAATATTATGAAGGAAGGCATGATTTCCCAAATCACAAAACACAAATGTAATGCAAGGATGGCATATCCTCGTTATTTTTATGTGAAAAAAATATAAATAAAAATTGACTAACAAAAGCACGAAATCCAAATGGGAAAACTGACCTAATGGAAATAAAGTTGCGAAGTAAAATCCAATTATTCAAATTACAAAGTCAAATTTAAAATGTTATTTACAAAATGTGTTTCTTGGGCAATAAATTATGGTGAAATATTAACCTCTCAAATCTCAACTTTATATGCCTAAAATGCCATACTCTCCTTCTGTGTCAAAAAAAAAAATAAAAAAAAATAGGAGACTTTTAAGTGTTTTCAAACTAAAAGATATTGTGTGAGGCACTCCATGGGGTCCAATCTACTCTTGAGTTCGAGGACTACATCACTTCCCATACAATAATCTTAGTGCATTTTCCATGGAATATAGATATTATTGGATGTGCATATGATTTTCATCCCAAATTATCAAATCACAAAGCTTGAAATATGAATATATCTTTTTCTTAGAGAACAAAATAAATGCAATAATGGTTGGGACTCTTAGATTAAACAAACTGCAATTAATATGGTTTAATGTTGCAAGTACTTAAACTCTAGTAATAGAATCATGTTCACTGTTAGTTACAGCTCCAAAGCGTGAATGTTGTGATTTGATTTGATCACTTCCACTCCAAGAAGTTTCCATCACCCTGATTTAATGACAAAACAAAGGAATTAAGGGAAAATGCATATGACTTTTTAAATTCAAGAATGGGCGCGAAAGGGGTAAGTTCTATAGATGAAGCCTTAAATGTTGCATCCTCATGTCTCTAATTATGTATCTTGCTACATGATCCAAGAGGATCTCAAAGACCAAAAATTCATATTCCCCAAATTACAAAAAGGATAGCATCATGTTGAATATCTCATCTAATCTATTCCAACGACATGAAAGACCCATCAAATGAAGGTTGTATGTAAAAGTTATAGCCTGCTGAAGTTTTCAAGAAACAACAAAAATATGGGTAAGCTACACAAACCATACTCTCGACGCGAAAACATGTATTTCTCACACGAGCAAGACACATGGAAACACTGTAATGTCCCAAATTTTACATTATGTCACAATGGCCAAATCACATTTTCCATATTCATGAAAGTTTTCAAAGGGATGCCAAAAGTCAAATAATTGCCAAGGTTGAAAATCACTAGTTTCCTAGCTTGGGGTGGAAGCTTTGAGATTTGGAACAAGGGGGATAATAAATGATATTTAGACATTAGAAGGGGATAAACATTTAATAATGTATCTTATTAAATAAATACAGGAGAAAATGGAAGTGGAAATGGAGCATGAAGACACATGGAGACTATGGGGCCCACACTAGCTAGAATTCCTATGTTAAATGGTATCTTTCTCTTGCAAATTTGAATATATGGGAAGTCTAATGTTTTTGTATGGATTATAATGTTAATATACTTGTCCATATACTTCATAGGTCAAAATTGGGATTAATTGTAACTTACATGGGAGAGGAAGAGCCAAATGGGAGTTTCATGGACACTTGGCTAGATTCTCCTTACATTTATGACATCTATGACACCAATGATGGAGATTCTATGACAGTTATGACACAATTCATATCTGAAGGCTGAAATACTAACATAATGACATGTTAGGACTGAATAGAGCATCTTAGAGGTCGAAATTGGGAGTTGGAGAAGGCCAAGAGGCTCCTACTCAAATTTGGGAGAAGAGGGAAGGTGAAGAGAGAGGCCACATGGCATAGCATGAGCAACCACACCAATTCGACTTGGATTTGGTTTATGGATGGATTTGGAACCTTAGAATACTAATAATGTTTATAAAATACAAGGATCAACCATGATAAGAATCTTTTGCTCATTTGTGAAATTGTCATTTGTGAATTGTGAGAGCCAGTGGATGACTAGTTTTCTTGCTTAAGCCAATTTTGAGGGTGAAAGATTCCCATCCTAGTTGGTGTTTGGAAAGGCCACTCAGGTATTTCATGGAGCTTTAATGGAGTCTTATTTTCAGGTGTAAGCTATAGGAAATAATGTGGATTCTTTTATTGCATCACTCTCTCTCAACTATTTTTAGTTTTCACACCATATTCATGCCAATGGAGGGATTGCGCTTTGGGTGAGCTATTGATCTCTTTGGGGAAGATTATAATGCTCATTATCTTATGTTATGATGTATATGATCTATATTTCATGTTTATAAGACTCTCAGGTCGAAATACCCAAAAGAATTGATGTAAAAATGTTGAACATGAAGAAATAGTGTCATTTCCCCACTATCTTGTTGTGGACCATTGTAATGCTGATGATTTCGAATTGGGGGAACCTTTCATTGTAAATTTATAATTGGAATAAGTTAAATATTATTTTTTCTTCATTCTCAAAAAGTTTCAGGTCGAAATTCCCAATATTTGTATGCCAAAATGACTTTTAATGAGCAAACAATGACCATTTCCACTCCATTTTGATATATGCCATGGTAATGATTATTATTTATAATGGAGGAATGTATATATGATAAATGTATGATGAATGGACTGTAATTAATGTGTATTTCAAGTCTCATTTTTAGTACTTAAGCATCAGAATCCATTTTACTCATTTTTATTGCATTGGGAGAAGATTTGGTGCATTTTCCCCAAGGGTTGAAATTGTGACTTGGGAGTTGTTTTGGAAAGAGTCATAACAGACTGTATAAACTGAACCATGATGCATATGAGACTTTTAAAAGGTTCCTTACACATAAACAGCCTCTGTTAATAAATTCAAGTGACTTTGGGATCATTTGTGAAGCCATTTCCGACAATTACCCAGGGGGAATTGGAACCCCAATTTGCTAGTAAAGACTCCTACTTTGACCAGAACATTAAACAAGTTGGTTGAAGTAATTGGGAGGTAAAAAAACATACATGAGCATGATATTTAAGTTATATTATCATTCATGTACTTTTAGACAAAATTTGGAAGCATTTGGGTCAATTTGGAGGTCTACACATCAAAACTAGTCAAGAGCCAAAATTGTGAAAAAATTGGAAAATTGGGCATTTTAATAAAATTGAAAAAAGGGGACATTACAAACACCAAATCATGAAACGTTTCATTCATATTTAGCCTTTATAGGGTACATTTAAACCAATACAAATTGTGCCAACTGGCACCACTACAAGGGTTACATGTGGCACCTATACATCTCATTTTGTAGTCTGTATGATGATGTGGCATCATCCGAGTACACCACATGGAAGGCCATATGTTGATCGGGTAGGTGACATGAAATATAGTTGGCATATTGGCTAACATGGTTGAATTGTTGAATGACATGTGGCACTTAGCTGGTGATGTGGCATCGCATGGCAGGTGACATGGCATCTAGTTGGCATATTGGGCCTTGGTTGACGTGGTGCAATTGTTGAATGACATGTGGCACTTGGCTGGTGATGTGGCATCGCATGGCACACAAATGGACCAATGCAGGGCCACTACGTGGAATCACCCATGTGGCTAAGTTCGGTTCAACCAATTTCCAAAATAATTTGTGAGGCCGATAGGATTTTAACCCTTGACCTTCAACTCCATGCTCCAACAACTTCGCCGCTAGACCATTGCAACCACTTGAGAATGAAAATGGTGGAATATTATTTTATCTTTAGTGAAGATTTTTTGTGGTAGTAAGCTAAACTCCAGACCATTTGCACCTAAAATCTGGTGAGTTTTCTGGCCAAAATGCGGCGAAAATTGTTTAAAAGGTAGTTTTTAGTGATTGGAATTACATAATCTGGGTGCCCCAAGGGTAATCGATGGTCTTGAATCCATTTTTGCAGTAAAAATTTGCAATTTTAACACTGGAAATTTCATTTTCAATAATAAATCGTGTTACCGGATTCCGACCAAACTTACCTAAAAAGATGCAAATGGCATAGAGATTAGGCAACTCCATTTTTGTGGGCACAAAAAGGGCCAGGACTAAGCCCTGGACCATGGTTCCAAGATTGCGGGATAATTTGAGGGCTATGACTCCGCCCTCATAAAATTTGAACACGGGATAACACATGATCGAGGGAGTCCAATTCCGCCATTATTATAACCATATCCCACGAATGGGGTGGAATGATATGGTTGTTATAACCATATGTCATATGGCTAGCGCCCCCATGGAATTAGCATGTGCTAATTTTGAACTTTGGTTAAATTTTAAAAAATGGGTTTTTATATGGATTTTGTTTTATATGCCATAACAAACTTTAGTGGATTCCAACGAATGGCATATGGTTGGGCATAGGTGGTTAGGTCACAAATTGTGGAGGAGACCATGTTTTTTAAGACCATGGTTATCATTTTTATGACATGTAACTAAATTTTGGGGATTTGTAATGCCATATCAAGGGAAGTATCCAAATGTGATAACCCAATTATGTACAATTTGATTTAGCCATTCTAAGAGGGAAAACTTACATTTTGTACCTATGTCATTAAGAGCTAACTAAGACGCTATGTTTGGGTTCAAATGGTTTATGCCCAAGGAGGAAGAGCTCCAGCTATTTAATCCCAAACATTTGCAATGTAAGGGGCATTGGGTCTTGGAATGCAATTACAAGGGAGAGCTTATGAGAGCTCAACTTTGAGTTCCATTTGTGAGAGAGGCTACATTAGAAGACTCCATTTTCGAGGTTTCATTGAGAGGACTTCACATTTCATGTTAACTTTATTGCGTTAGGAGGATTTATTTGAGAGAGAGACTCCATGTTGTTTTGGAGGTCATGCATTATACTTTGAGCATGCTTGGAAGAACATGGTTTTTCCTAAGGATCTAGGCTCGTTGAATGAAGTTGTTGAGTGAACATGATGTATATGTTAAGGTTTCATATGCTAGATTAGTATTCAATTCAAAATCATAGCAATAGCATATTCATAATCACTGATAGAAACACAATCAAAAGATAGACACGATATTTATACTAGGAAACCCTCAAGGGGAAGAAAACCCAACAAAACTTCCTCTATATAAGATGTATAAAAGACAACCACAAAAACAGGTGTTCTCCTCCTTATGTTTTGTCTCTCTCTCTCTCTCCTATGTGGTACTCAAGTGAGTGAGTGTGTGTCAAAATAAGAAGCACAACTCCTCTATATATACACATTGAGCCAACTGACTTTTACCATAATCAAGTCGGCCCCACTAAACTGTTTGGGCCGACTTCACCTAGGAAGAATCAAAATAATATATTATATTATTCATTAGCATACTAATGACCAGAATTACAATGGAGGCTTTACCTCGTGACTCTACAATGACCAAATACAATAGTAACACCCCATCGGAGTTATAATAACATCTCCCTTGGGTTACATCAGTATAATACATTTAGAATATCCTTTGAAGTTACAATATTTCAACACTCCCCCTTAACAAGAAGGTTATTCTACTAACAAGATCATCATAGAATATAGGAGAACAGAGAGCCACTACTTTCAAAAGTACATCAAGGTAATACATCTATACGTCATAGGAAGTTTTCACAATCAGTAACTAGAACAATTACTCTTCATCTTCTGCATCAAACGATCACTTGATCCTTTTGGAGCAATGCTTCGACCTTTCGATCCTTCATAGAGGCACTTCAATCTTTTGATCCTTTGCAGTACTTTGATCCTTTGTAGTAGTCTTTCAATATTTTCGATCCCTTGTAGCATTACTTCGATCCTTTCAACCCTTTTGCAGCAACACTTCGATCCTTTCGACCCTTTGTAGCAACACTTTGATCTTCTCGATCCTTTGAAGTCGCACTTAGATCTACTTGACCCTTCACTTGTGTACTTTGATCTACTTTATCCTTCACTGCCACGCTACATGTAGTATACATGATCTATTTGCGGGATGATCAATCCTGATCACTTTAGGACATAAGTCCAAGGGCGATGCAATCCTCCATCATCATGATCCATGAAATCGATCAGTTGAATTGTCTACAACTAAATGTAGATCTTGACCACACCCGGTGTCGGCCCTATCATCCATGAGGACTCATCGTAGACCATCCATACCACATACGTTAGGACCACTCCCAAGTGAGTGTTATACTACTGTACCTACACTTACAAGTAGGAATACTCTTCCAAGAAAGAGTATTATCTACAGAGCAGATATCGACTACATAAAAATTGTCAACCCATCATAGAACATCCCAGACCAAACAAGTTAGGACCACTCCCAAGTGAGTGTTATACTACGACGTCTGTGAGGACTCATCATAGAGCATCCATACCACTAAGGTTAGGACCACTCCTAAGTGAGTTTTATTCTTGGGATATACATATGAATGCAGGCATACTCTCCATACAAGAGTGTCTGCAAATAAAATCTTGACTACATACAAAAAGTCAGTCCTGTCATCTGTGAGAACTTATCGTAGATAATCCATACCACAAAGGTTAGGACCACTCTTGAGCGAGTGTTATTCTATGGTATCCACAACTAAATGTGGGTACTCTCCATGCAAGAGTAACATTTGCAAGGCCATCCTTAGCCAGTAAGGACCACTCTCATGCACAGAGTGTTATATCTGCCATCCTCAAGAGAGGATACTATCATCCACAAGTAAATGTTAGAACTCCATCATCACTGTCATCCGTCATCGATGTCAGTCTCATCATTACTCCCCCTTTCTTGGGAATTTTCATATTATCAACTTGATCCCCCTTTGTCCAAGGAGGGTTCATGTATTCGACCTCATCTTCCTTTTCGAAGAAGGTCCATATCTTCATCATCTGTAGTCCCATCATTGTTCCTCCTTGCGGAAAGTCCTTTTGAACTACACCAATCTTGTCACGGAAATATTCAAAATTCACTCGAGATGGAGGCTTGGTCAGTACATCAGGAACTTGCTCATTACTACTCACATACTGGAGCTTGATATATCCCTTTTTGTACCATATCCCTTATATAAAATTATCATATTTCTATGTGCTTTGATTTGTCATGGAACATCGGATTCTCTGTCATCTTTATACAACTTTGGTTGTCACAAAGAATTACTGTGCTGTCCAAATCCATGTCAAATAATCTTGACATCAGCTTTTGAATCCATATTGTTTCACAATAAGCACAGCAAGCTGCAATGTACTCTGCTTCAGCTATACTGAGAGAAAAACTAAATTGTTTCTTACTAAACCATGAGATCATGGAGGATCCCATAAAATAACATCCACCTGAGGTGCTCTTTCTGTTTGCGGCACTTCCTTTCCAATATGAATCTGTATATCCATACAATTTGTATTCATGATCTCTCTCATAGTAAGGTCCCAAACCAATCGTACCTTTTAGGTACCTCCTCACATGCTTTGCAACTATTGGGTGAACCCATATAGGTTTAACTAGATACTGACTCAAGGTGTTCACAACAAAGAATATATTTGGCCTTGTGTTCGTTAGATACATTCATGACCCAATAATCTATATTTAGTGAGTCATTTCCACTAATTATGATGTCTCATCAAACAATAGTTTTAGGTTGGTGTCCATGGGTGTGGCCATTGATTTACAATCCAACATATCAAATATTTTTCAAGATTTCTATTGCATACTTTCCCTAATTCAGAAAGATTCCTTTTGGGATCTGCCACACTTCTAGACCTAGGAAATAATGCATCAAGCCAAGATCTTTCATATCAAATTCTCCAGCTAGCTTCTTCTTGCAATCCTTGACATGTTTCTCATTTCTAGTTAGAAATAGATCATCCACATACAAGAATAGTATGACCGGTTCATCATCCATAATATTCATATAAATATTAGTATTAGGTTTACTTTTGGTAAAGCCCATTCTTGTCAAGAAGCCATCTATTATGCCATACCAAGCTCTAGGAGCTTGCTTCAGTCCATACATAACCCTTTTCAACTTGCATACACGAGTTGCTCTATCTTCGAATTCAAATCCTTATGGTTGTTCGATGTAAACCTCTTCCTCAATCACACCATTAAGGAAGGTTGTCTTTACATCCATCTGGTGTAAGTCCCACTTCATAATGGAGGAAAGTGCTATGATAGTTTTGATGGAAGTGTACCTTGCTAATGGAGAAAATTTCTCTGCATAATCGATACCCTCTTTCTGAGAGAATCCTCTAGCCTCAAATATTGCTTTGTACTTTTCAATACTTTCATCAACAACATTTTTTATCTTGTAGATCCATTTCGAAGATACCACACTCTTTTTTTCTGGTTTGGGAACAATATCCCAAACATCATTTTTTATGATCGACTGGTATTCTTCCGTCATTGCTTCAACCCATTCTTTCTTCTGTTCAACTTCCTCATAGCCGGTGCTTCTTGATCTACAAGGTCACAAATCAAAGCTACATAACTGGAATATGGCTTTGATATTTTGTTGGTTCTTGTGGAGCCTTTGGGCGCTCCATATCTTTCTACTTCTTGTATGATTTCTCTTACCCAAGCAGGTTTTCTCTTTCAAGAGATATCCAAAGTAGGGGGCTCCTTAGGCTCTAGCATGTCATGATCTTCTAATTCTACTATTTCAGGAGATGTTTCAGATTCTATCCTTCTGGGAGGTACATCCTCTTCATGTACTTCTTCAAGCTGACACCTTCTAGAATTCTTAAGAGCTATATCTTCATCAAATGTTACATACCTACTAATATCGATATGATGGAATCCTGAAATGTATATCCTAAAGCCTTTGGAGACTTCATAGTACCCTACAAATATTCCCTTCTTTCCAAAAGGATCCAGTTTGGTTCTCTTCTCTTTCAGAGTATGTACATATACTGGGAAGCCAAATAGCTTGAGATGGCTTACTTCAGGTTTCTTTCTGGTATACATATCTTCAGGAGTCTTGAATCCAAGATCACTATGAGATAATATATTCTGCACGTATACAGATGTTCTTGCTACTTCATCCCATAGATGCATAGGGAGGTCTTGGTCATGAATCATAGTCTTCACTGCTTCCATGACAGTTCTATTCTTTCTTTTTGCAACACCATTCTGTTGGGGATTATAGGGAGTGGTTAGTTCCCTCTTGATTCCTGCCTCCTTATAGAATTCTTCAAATTCTTTTGAAGTGTATTCTCCACCATTATCTGATCTCAGTGTCTTTATTCTCTTTTCTAAGTGGTTCTCTATCAAGGCTTTGAAATCCTTGAATTTCTCAAACACTTCACTCTTATTCTTCAAGAACTATATCCAAGTATTTCTTGAATAGTCATCAATAAATGTGACATAGTACTCATATCCACTCAAATATGTGGAGGGCATAATACCACATACATCAGAATGAATTAGTTCCAACATACCTTTGGTCTTTGTTTCACTTTTCGGAAAGGGATTCTTGAAGTTTTTTCCCTTTGCACATCCCTTGCAAGTTCCCTCATGTTCGATCTTCATATCTGGTAACCCAGTTACCACCTTGCTCAGATAGGGAAATGCTTTGTATTTGATGTGAGCAAGTCTCCTATGCCACAGTTCACTTGAGCTGGTAGTCTCATGGACAAGGGTTGTCTCTGGATATCCTTTGAGTTTGTATAGTCCTTCTTCTTCTCCAGTGACTACAACATCTTCAAATGTATTTCCTTAGGACCACATAAGTACTTGTCCATATATAAAAGCAACTATCTATCCTTTCTTATCTAGAGCAGAGATGGAAAGTAGGTTCTTTTTCAAACCTAGTACATACAATACTTCCTTCATCTTCATGGAAGTCCTAGAGTCAAACTTTTAGCTTGATTCACCAATACCTTTGATGGGATATTGATAGTCATCTCCCAATGATACCTTCTGGGGAGAGTTCTTCTCTTCAAGTCTTGACAGAGTTTTTTTCTTCCCTGTCATGTGCTTAGAGGTACCACTATCAATAATCCATGTGTCTTCTCCAAGTGTTACAGACCCAGAGAGTGCAGAGAATAACACATATTCTTCTACATCTTCTCCTCTAGTTCTATTTCGAGGTCTTTCTTCTTCTTCATCCTCATATTCAGCTAAATGAGCATGATGTATTTTGTTGTTATTGTTCTTCTTTGGTGATGGACATTCTCTAGCAATATGTCCTATCTTATGACAGTTTTAGCATTGATACTTTGAGTAATCCTTCTTCTTTGAAGGCTTATGATTATGCTTCTTGAAGTTTGATTGTTTTCTTCCCTTTGTATGGGTAGCTAGGGCCTGATAATCTTCTATGAGGAGAGATTATCTATTGGCTACTCTAGCTTCTTCTTGTATGCAATCTTCCCATACTATGTCAAAATTCATACTTTCTTTTTTGGCACAGAGAGTCTAAATGAATGAGTCCCAAGGTCTAGTGAGACCATTGAGAGCAGTCATAACTAGTTCATCCTCATCAAGGGTGTCTCCAATAGCAGTTAGTTTCTCTTTGAACTAGGAGACCCTTCTGAAGTAATCTTGAATAGATTCTCCTTTTCTCATCTTGGTGCCCTTTAGTTGAGCTCTCATATTCATCTTTTTGTTGATGTTCCTTCCCTCATACATTATGGAAAGTGCATCATACATTTGATTAGGTGTCTTCTTAGATGAAACTTAAGGGATCAAGTGATCCTTAATCGAATCAACAATTATCCTCATTCCCTTGATTAGGTCGTGTTCATGCTTCTCCTTAGCTTCATCTTCTTCAGGTTCTGCAATATCATCCTTTATGTACTTCTCAAGGCCATTCTTTTTCATAATGAGACCAATCCTATACTTCCAAGAGAGGAAGTTTTCTAGGCCTTCCAATTTGTCCTCAAGCTTAGTTCTTGGGGCCATCTTGTCTAGTAGGTCACTAAAAAATGTAATTTATAAAAATAGGAGGCTGATCTTACCAGTAGATGCACTTGAGGGAGGCGAGTTGGTTGATCCAAATTCTTTCTGGAGATCCCAAATCTTCATTCTTCAAATCCTACTTGCGAGGTTGCAACATTGCAGAAATTTTAGTTTTGTTTCATTGTAGTTTTCTGGTTCACTACCAAACTAAGGTTTGGATTTCCCAGAGATACATCCACCCAAAAAATTCTATCTAGGGCTCAATAGATGTGCTCCAAGGAGGCACAATTTTCTATGCAAGAATATATTCAAAGATCCAACTTTTGCAGAAACCCTAATTTCTTCTGGAGAGGGAGGAGAGATAATTTCACCTTGTGAAAGCTGCTCTAATAAGGTTAGCTCTAATTCCATGTCAAGATTTCATATACTAGACTAGATTCATTAGTGTTCAATTAAAAATCATAGCAACAACATATCCAGAATCACTGATAGAAACAAAATCACAAGATAAACATAGTTTTTATCCTGGGAAACCCTCAAGGGGAAGAAAACCCAACAAAAGTTTCTCTGTATAAGATGTATAAAAGACAACCCCAAAAATAGGTGTTCTCCTCATTCTGTTTTGTCTCTCTCTCTCTCTCCTATGCCCTACTCGAGTGAGTGAGTCTATGTCCAAATAAGAACCACATCCCCTTTATTTATACACATTGAGCCAACTGAATTTTACCCTAATCAAGTCGGCCCCACTAAAATATTTGGGCCAACTTCATGTAAGAAGACTCAAAACAATATATTATAGTATTCATTAGGGTACTAATGACCCGACTTACAATGGAGGATTTACCTCATGACTCTATGATGACCAAATACAATAGTAACACCCCGCTAGAGGAATAATAACATATCCCTTGGGTTACATTAGTAAAATACATTTAGAATATCCTTTGAAGTTATAATATTTCAACAGGATACATCTGGAAGAAATTCTGATTTTGTGGATTGTGTAACCAAAGGAGGATCAACTATAGCTAGTGCACTTGTGCAAGTGTCAGCCTTCGACACTCTCGGTCTTAAGCACATTTGATGAAGGACCTAGATGAGGGTGTGGCCTTTCAGAGGCGATTGTTGTGCAAGAGAAGAAGGGGATCATATGGTGAAAATTAAACAGGTGAATCCATGTGATGTACTTTTATGCATTTTGACATCATGTTAATGGATTGGTACTTGTATTTTAAGTAGTCCCGAAGACATCGCCATGGAGGTCTTGGTGAACTCCACTATCATCTTGTCTTCCATATATGCTTGAATGTCTTGCATTTTTATGGTTGGTTTTATGATGCACACTTTATGAGATGTTTATCCCCATGCAATAAGGCGTCAAAAAAATAGTCCTTATCTAGGCTTTGATGTGAGAAGGTTCTCACCAAGTACAAATCAAGTTGGCATCAGAGCAGGATGACAAGTGTTGTAGATTGTGGATGTCATGGGAAAAGGTTTGAAGTGTGCTAGACTCGAAGAATGCTAATCTAAGAAGACTTTTGGATATCACAGAATATGAGAAGAGGAAATTGTGATTTCTTTTGGAACAATCAGTGGAGGAGCAAGTTGGAGAATGATCCACCACACAAACAATGTAAGGCTCATCTAAGATAAATCCATCTAGAGGGCTTGACAGGTATATTAGTTGTAATTCTTGTTGTAGAATTATTGATGATTTTCCTTATTATTAGATGATCGAAGATGTTCTCCAGGAACCTGGTGACAAAGGTGGTTGTTTGGAAGATTCAACTACAACTTCATATCATCTATGGTAGAAGGAAGATGACCAAGAGTTAGAACCAGATGCAGGAGAAAAGGATTCTCCTTCTCTTCATGATGGGGAGTTTGGTGCTTTCGAGGAGCACACTAGAGGCATTGGATTCAAGATCCTTATAAAGATGGGATACCAAGGCGGAGGACTTGGAATTCATGGACAAGGCACCATTCAACCATTAGAGGTGGCAAGAGGACCTCGGTTTGAAGGAATTGGATATGGAAGTGAAAATATAGGAGGAAGTTCCAAATCAACATCAAGCAAGGAACCATTACAATAGAGTGATGACACCTCATCATATGATAGTGATAGAGAGTACAGGAAATATCCAAAGGGAGATGAACATACATTGAATACCAACATGATTTATTTGATAGCCATAGTTTATGGAATCAATATCCATACAAATTTTGTGGGTCAAATAACCATTTTGTAGCCAAGTTTAGGAAGAAAAAGGTCTTTTCCAAGGAGGTTATGGCTACTAGAGCCCACTCTTCAATTTTTGAGGTGGATGATGGAAAAGAATCACGGTCAAAGAAGTTTTGCACTCATTGTAACTTGAGTGGACATTGGGTTGACAAGTGTTGGAAACTCCATCTATAGATGGGTCCGAAAAAAGTCAAACGAGGCATGCAGGAACCATTGAAGCAGACAAAAACTACATATGCAGAGAAGGATAGTAAGGCAATTTTGGGGAACAAAATCCTTCCCAATGGGGAGGAATGAATCAGTAGGATCTCAAAAGACCAAAAATTCAAAGTCCCCACATTGCAAAAAGGATAGCATCATGTCGAGCCAATTCTAATGGTATGAATGGCTTGTCAAACAGAGGTCGTATGCAAAAGTTATAGCCCACCGATTTTTTCAAGAAATAGCAAAAATATCCATAGACTGCACAAGTTGTACTATTGAATTCAGCAAGACATATGGTAGCACCAAAGCATGACACATGTCATTTAGATTTGGTGTTTTCACGGTACATTTGGACTAGTAAAATTATGCCATGTGGCACCACTACAAGAGTGACATGTGGCATCCATACATCCCAATTGGAATTTTGATTGATGACATGGCATCATCTGAGTGTCAGAATTCTAAATCCTTGATGGCAATATGAATTCCATAAACAAGCTAAGAATCTTAGCACACAATTAACCTCACGCGGAATTACAAAGAAATAACATAAGGAGAGAAGAAGAGGAATTAACCAGCATAGATCCAAATCTTAGGCTCTATCAAGCATCGAGAGGGATCAAATATCTCAAGGTGCAAACCTCTTATTAAGTATTTCACTCAAGGATATATTGATTTGATTCAAACCAAAAGACACATCTTTTTATTTAAGGTCGACATATAATATTTTATATTATTTATGGTGGACATATAATATTTTTATTATTAATATTTAATATTATTTATGGTTGACATATAATCTCTTTTATTATTTTTTATTTTGTTAGAAATGAACATTACAACATCTCCCCCATACATGGTTTTAAAACCATGTGCAAGGCCCTCCTAAAACCATGGATTGTTTAGGAGGCCTTGCACATGGTTTTAAAACCATGTGCAAGGCCCTCCTAAAACCATGGATTGTTTAGGAGGCCTTGCACATGGTCTTAAAACCATTTACAAGGCCCTCCGAAACTATGTACAATAAAACCATGGGTTGTTTAGGAGGCCTTGCACATGGTTTTAAAACCATTTGCAAGGCCCTCCTAAACCATGTACAATAAAACCATGGGTTTTTTAGGCCAACATTTTTTTTTGCGGATAATTCATTTTTTTATTTTATTTTGTTAGGTACGAACATTACACCATCTCCCCCATATTGTGTTATTTTTCTGACCGACATTTTAGGAACATTAAAACATCTCCCCCATATTAGGTTGTTTTTGTGGCCGACATTTATTTTGGTCGATAATTAAAATTTTATTTTTTATCATTTTTTTAGTAACAAACATTACAACATAATATCGACAAAATGTTACAAGAAATTTCACATAACGTTACAAGATACTAGGTTGTAGAGCACCTCTCGATGCAATGAAAACACATTAATGAATGATCAATAAATGATAATTGATATTATTACATAGGTAATACATCCTTTTAAAGGAAAATAGAGCTTCTAGGAGACAACTCATGCTAGCTCATAAAACATGCTTACTAAATATGATAAACCCTCATAGGTGAATAAATAAGTTTCCTAATTAAATAAGGACCTCATGAATTAGCAAAAGCATGTGTGAGTTGTCAAGAGTGATGGAAAAGCATGCTAATCCTGGAATATGGAGAGAAAATAATGGGGGATGGGTGGAAACAAAATATAGTAGTTTCCTAGTTGACTAGCTTTACTTTATCCATAGGAAAGCTGAAATAAATCAGTAAAAGACAGAATCTATAGGAAAGTGCAGTTACTAATTATGGCAGTCAATAAAGTGGAAAGGATCAAACCAGAATCAGGATTAAAGTGATTTTGGGGTATATATGGAAAGTGGTGACTATGTGGTGCAAGTGGATGCCAACTATATAGGGTACTGGGTAATTAATCAAAATTGATTAAATATTTTATCGTAAGTTATGAAGTGGGTTTATTATATTCCCACACCCCCCTTTAAGTTCAGCTTTATGATGTTTATGTTAGAAATATAGATGCATATGGATGCATATAGGGCGTAAAAACATGGATATGGTCACCCTTTAACAATTATTATGTTGAAAAAGATGAGGAAAGAGGCAAAACCACATGGGGAAAATACTCCCTCAAGAAAGGATATGAGAGGAAAACCAAAAATGTTGAACTGCTATTGATGCTGCTCCAAAATAAATGTTGATCTTTGGATGAATATTCTTCTTGGGAAGAAGAGAAATCTTCTCACCTAGATCAAGAACAACTGTAGGATGGAAACTGGAACCATGTAGAACAACTTTGATCCAATGATGGAAAGATATTGACAGTTGTAATCATCTCCAAGATGGTGTAGTGACTTGAACTTCGAACCAATAGAGATGAAATAATCTCTAGATAGGTAAAATAATATTCCAAGCGAATGTATGAGGTATCCAACTTCATTTACATGGAGAGGATGTGTGCAAGTGATCATGTAGGAACAAAGAGAAGCCATATGATCAAAGAGTGTGAATGCAAGGGTTCTATGGGTTCATCTATATTCCAAAGAATCCAAAAGAACACATATAAGCATACTGGTAGACTCATGGGAATACATTGATGATGAATCCTCTGTAGTAGAGGTATGAAAGGAGGAAGGAAGGAGACGTTCAAAATATTCAAGGAGGATATGAGGATTGATGCCAAGAATAAAGGAGGAGATGCAAAAGCACATGAGATCAAGTATGGTAAGTGGAAAGACACTAATAAGACTTGATTTGGATAAGAAAACATCCAGAAAATCACTGAGTTGCACACCATCAATGAGAGAGGTATGAATAAAGTGTGAAGGATATGGCACATAGATCTAAGAATCCATGAGAGAAGACATAAAGAAAAATGAATGTGTGAGTAAATCATCATCAATAGAAATAACATCTCCACTAGTCACTTTTTTTTCATTATCAACATCACAAGAATATGAGTCAACTTCAAGAGACACATAAAAAATATGTCTCTTCAATATTTTCTTCATGATTGAAGAAGGAAGCATTCGAATCAAAGAGGGTAGAATCAACATAAACTGTATGAGAGACTTCTTCATCATGAATAACTTCATTAGAGAATGTAGATGCCAAGATATCCTAAGAGAAAGCACATGAGGAGATGTTGGGTTTTCTCCATTCTTCATCTTCTACTTCCTGATACCAAAATCTTTGTCCAAATTGTTCCAAAGCTCAAATGGATACTCAACAAACTCTATGAGATGATGTATATTTGGAGACATTCCCAAACACATAATTCCATAAACTCTATCACAATTATTTAGCCAATAAATATTCTCTTCATAAGACTTTGGTTCCTTAAAACACCAATGGAGACATTTCCTCTTCAGGTATGCTCTCATCTTTGACTTCCAATCAACATAATTAAAGGGAGATAGTAAAGGAACTTTCAAATCCTTATAGAAGTTGTTACACCTGCAAATAAACCTGCAAATATGAAAAGGATAATTAATTAATGAGATCCAAAAGCTCCGATACCATGTAGAGCTTTGATATCCTAGGCTTTGATACCATGTTAGAATTCTAAAGCCTTGATGGCAACAATAATTCCATAAACAAGCTAAGAATCTAAGCACACAATTAGCCTCATTGGGAATTACAGAGAATTAGCATAAGGAGAGAAGAAGAGGAATTAATGAACACATATTAATGAATTATCAATAAATGATAATTGATATTATTACATAGCTAATAAATCCTTATAAAGGAAAATAGAGTTGCTAGGAGACAACTCATGCTAGCTCATAAAGCAGGCTTACTAAATATGATAAACCCCCATAGGTGAATAAAGCAGTTTCCTAATTAGACAAGGACCTCATGAATTAGCAAAAACATGAGTGGGTTTTCAAGAGTGATGGAAAAAAATGCTAATCCTAGAATATGGAGAGAAAACAATTGGGGATGGGTTGGAAACAAAATATAACAGTTTCCTAGTTGACTAGATTTACCTTATCCACATAAAAGCTGGAATACATCAGTAAAAGACAGAATCTGCAGGAAAGCACAATTACTAATTCTGGAAGTCAATAAAGTGGACATGATCAAACCAGAATCATGATTAAAGAGCTCTCGGGGTATATATGGCAAGTGTTGACTATGTGGTGTAAGTGGATGCCAATTATCTAGGCTAGTGTGTAATTAATCAAAATTGATTAAATATTTTATCCTAAGTTATGAAGTGTGTTTATTATATTACCACACTGAGTACACCATGTGGCAAAAAGGTGACACGACATCTAGTTGGAATCTAGGGTGACGTGGTCCAATTGTTGAATGACATGTGGAACTTAGCTGGTGATGTGGCATAGCTTGGTGCATAGGTAGACTAATGTGGGGCCGCCATGTGCCAGCACTTAGGTGGCCAAGTTTGGTTCAACTAATTTCCAAAATGGGTTGCAAGGCAATGAGATTTGAACCCATGACCTCCGAATCCAAGCTCCAATGACTTCACCGCTAGACCACCATAGATTCTTGTGAATGACAATAACATAATATTATTTTATGTTTAGTGAAGTGTTTTGATGGACACAAAAAGGGCTAAGGCTAAGCCCTGTCCCATGGTTCCAACATGGTTGGAGGAGCTGAGTGGTACGACCCCTCCCTCATAGTATTTGATTACAGGAGAACACATGATGAAGGGAGTCCAACACTATTATAACCATATGCCATGAATGGGGGTGTAATGATATGGTTGTTATAACCATATGTCATATGGCTAACGTCCCCATGGAATTAGCTTGTAATACTTTTTGATGGCCTCTCTGTCTATGTTAATTAGAGAAAATCAAAACACAAATTTAAACTAGCGAGTATTAGCTAGTTTATCCCTCATAGAAAACCTCGACAAAGTGCTTTTCCATAATGCCTCCTTATTAAACTGAGCACATATATCTGTGGACAAACACACAACTCATAAGATAGATCACACAATTTACTCAGCAATTGAAGAATGAAACATTGCAAAAATGGATTGCAACTATGAATGCTTTCATTAATCAAAAAGTAATTAGATGATAAATTACAATGTCATACAATGGCTAAATAGCCACATGAAATTCAAATCCACATGAGGAAATTCAAATTGATTAGATTCTACTTGAATGCAGGTAACTAAGACCTTGTCTAAATCATTATCGGAGGACTCAATAGTTAACTGACCTTGTCTAAACCATTATCGGAGTTCAGTGGAGTTCTAAAACACAACTCAAGTGTCTAATTCCGTGTTAACTAGGGATAACTGACTGTGGTAGGTGAGGAATACACCTCTCCTACATGCAGGCATGCAAAACTAGCGCTAACTAAATGTAGAGGACTAGAACTAAATGTAACTGACTCCTAACTCAGCTTGACTAGTCACTAACTGAACTCAACTGATGAAGGTTGGTATCGGCACTACTAGTGACTCCTAAATTGTAGGGATTGATCTAGGAGGCTCCTAAACTGATGCATGCAAGTGCAGTCAATTTCAGTAGGCCTCAATTAGTGTTCCCCACACTTTAGTAACTGGAACATGTGCCCCAATTAGGCCAAGTGGACCCAATGGTGCTACTGACTAAAAATAGACTAAATGGACTCCCAATTTAGACATGACTCATGATTTAGACATATGACCAAATTGGACAAGGGAGGATTAATAATCCTAACACCCCCCTGAATGTTAACTTGGACAATATGTGGGCCCTGCTAACTAAGACCATATGTCACCCCGGCATCAAGTAAAGTAAAGTAACTGCTCAATACAAGGAGCTGGGGAAAAAACCACATGGGAAAAAATCCCCCCTCCCCCCTCTATCTAAGTAGATAGAATATGGATTCAAGTTTGAAAAACTTGGAAATATGTTGCTGCAACCTTCATCTCTGTGATGTAGAAAAGCAGCATGAATGATGTTTTGTGCACATGTATTATGGGGCATGGCATGTAGAACTCTCCTTCTTGTCCCAAAATGTTGATGGAAGGAAGGAGGAATGTAACCTTTTTTTCTTTCTGGTTGAAGAGGTGTATGATCCACTCTATTATTCTGAAGGCAATGTGACTGATCAGACCTTTCCATGTGACATCTTACACAAAATTTGTTGCATCTCTCTGAAGGAGGTAATATTGCATGACATAGTGCAAGCTTCTCTGTCTTCTGAAGGTCAGATCGATTTCTAGTCATATTCTTAGCTTCCTGCTTGGAAGTAGGGACTGAATCTGAATATGAGTCTGAGTGAATATTAATCTCATGAACTGATACAACTGGTTCTGCAATACTAGTGTAAAGTGCAAGAGAAGGAGATGGAATTTTTTTACCTTCCCTTTGAGAGTGCACTGGTTCTAAAAAAGGAATGAAGTGTGAGAACTCATATGCCTTGGAGGCATTATTTGCAACACCCTTCGCTATGATGTTCCTAGTAGAGATATCTATGATCTCCACTGATTCAGGACCAAATATCACTCACTTTGGAGAGCCAGTATGAGTCATTTGGTATATAGATAACAGGTTTGAAGCTAGGGAGGGAACATAGAGCACATCTTTGAACCTTCCATGTTCAAGCTTGATAGAGCCCTTCCCTTTAGTTTGAACTTTATTGTTATTTCCCAGCAGAATACTAGGACTATCAAAATACTGTAAAGAAGAGAATGATTCTCTGAATGCAACCAAATGATTGGAAGCTCCATAATCAATGAGGAAGACCTGTGTTGCTGAGTAGCTGGCCTTTAGTGCATGACCTCTTTCGAAGAAATATTCAATATCTTCTATTTCTTCTCTCTGGTCAGCCTTCCTTGCGTTAGCAAGTGTAGTAATGTTATGTTTCTTCAGAAGAAGAGTCATTTCATCAATTTGTCTTCTCGTGCAGGAGCTATCTGGATGAAAGCCCCTTCTATAGTAGGAACAAAGGGTCTTCCCTTTGCCATTCTTCTTGATTCTGTTCAAACCTGAAGGCTCATTTGACTACTCTTTCTTCATAGGAGACTCATCTCTTTGCTTCCCTTCATCATTCGCTACCTTACCTCCTCTTGCAACCATTGCTTGATCTTTGGGAGATCGAATGATCCCCATTTGGATCAACTTGTCATTCTCATAAGTGAGAGATTGGATGAAAGCATCAAGAGTGGGCATATTCCAATTTGGAGTGGTGAGCTTCACTGTTTGAAAGGTTGATACAAATATTGAGTAGTCTTCACTGATTTTTGAGAGAATGGCAGGATGAACTGATCATCCTCCTTGTCCACCTTGCATTGCTTCAACTGGTATATCAGGTTCTTGAATTTTGTGAAAAATTCATTCATTGTTTCAAAGTTGGATGGATTAAGAGAGATCAACTCATTTTCTGGATGATGGACCCTCATCTCATCTTGCTTATCAAATAAGGAAGCAATCTTGTCCCAAATCTCCTTGGGAGTCTTCAATCCTTTGATGTGGAATCAAAGATCTCGAGAGATTGAGAGGGACAAGTATCCGAAAGATTCATCAAGCCTGTTAAAGTACTTTTCTTTGTCATCATTAAAAATTGGCTCTACCTCTATCTTTTCTGTGAGTCTGAAGAGCTTCTTGGTGCAAAGCAGTCCCTCCATGTCCTCCTTCCACTACTGGTAGTTGAAGGAAGTGAGTGGCTCTATTGGATGGGCTATTTTGAATGCAGTAAAGAGGACTGAGTTGTTGTAGCGAATGCGGTGAGGAGAAAGAGATGCTTGTAGCAAATGCAGTGAGAAGAGTTGATAACCTGTAAATCACACAATCAAACATACAAAATAAGGTCGACTACCAACACATTTCAGGTTTTCATCACACCCAGCATAATTGATCAAGCAAGCTTGATCAACAATTCATTAAATTGGGGTATTAAGTGGTAAACCTTCTGCTTCTAGTGTAGAGTAGGAATGGAGCAAATTGCTCAAAAAAAATGTTTTAGTTGGAGATATGAGGAGGAGAAGTGCCTTGTCCCCGAGGCTTTGATACCGTATTAAATTGAGCACACGAATCTGTGGACAAACACACAACTCACAAGATAGATCACACAATTTACTGAGCAATTGAAGAATGAAACATTGCAAAAATGGCTTGCAACTGTGAATTATTTCATTAATAAACAAGTAATTAGATGATAAATTACAATGTAAGACAATGGATAAATAACCACATGCAATTTGAATCCACATGAGGAAATTCGAATTGATTAAACTCTACTTGACTGTAGGTAACTAAGACCATGTCTAGATCATTATTAGAGGACTCAATAGTTAACTAACCTTGTCTAAACCATTATCGAAGTTCATCGGAGTTCTAAAACACAACTAAAGTGTCTAATTCAGGTTGGTATCGAAGGTTGGTATCGACACTCCTAGTGGCTTCTAAATTGTAGGGATTGATCTAGGAGGCTCCTAAACTAATGCATGCAAGTGTAATCAGTGGAAACAGGCCTCAATTAGTGTTCCCCACACTTTAGTAACTGGAACATGTGCCTCAATTAGGCCAAGTGGACCCAATGGTGCTAGTGACTAAAAATAGACTGGATGGACTCCCGATTTAGACATGAATCCAGATTTAGACATATGACCATAATCCTAACACTCCTCACATATGATCAAGACACTGTGACCAAGATCCTCAACCTAGGGCTTATCGAAATGGTGGAAAATGTGATTTGGTATACGATAGTTTTGAATGCAATATGTGATCCATTCAAGCCATGCCAGAAAACCATGAAGCTACCATGGTTTCCATCGCATCACCAAGGAATTTATAACCTTCAGCAATTGTGAGTGCGATATTCTCTTACAATCGTTGAACAATTTATTGATTGATCTCCTTTGTTAGGTTGTAATCTTGTTAACCAATCGTCCAAAACCGTCAATCTACCTCCAGAATGCACAATAATCCTTGATTGACTGTGTATAAACCATTCTCTTGAGCTCTGCACATTTAAACAAAGGTTTTCTTGCAATTCTTATAATGTATCTATGAATTTCTGCCAATCACCTTAGATTTCGATTGATATAAGCATCATAGTATAGATTTAAACTAGAAATGTTCATAGTTAGGTTTAGAAACTTCAATCCATATCTTCCTCATGCGCAAATCCATTATACAAATTATGAAATCTCTGTATATAACAACAATTACACATACATAACTACAACTTTATCAATTATGCATATGAAATCGAATTCAACAGATTATACAAATTATGAAATCTCTATATATAACAACAATTACTCATACATAACTGCAACTTTATCAATTATACATAAGAAATCGAATTCAACAGACTAATAAACCTCTTTCAAGCTCGACTTCTCAGATAGATCTTTACAACCAGATATTCATATCTCTGTGTATGCTCCAGGAAATTGATTTCGAACTCCCCTCCAATCTAAACTCCAAGCTTTATGAGTTAAACAAGATTCTTCGAGCTATCTTAAGCTCTGTGAGCTAAACTAAGATATCTAAGAAAAATAACTCAAACTGAATTAAATACAAAAGGATTAAGTTTCCAGATCCTGTAACCAAGGAACTCAATCTTTATTCAAACTCTTAACTGAACCCTATGACTCATCACTAATTGTCTGCTAGAATGTCTTAACAGACTTCAACTAAACCCTAACTGTTACACATGGAAAGGATTGAGTATCATTATCCAGATTTATTTAAGTTTTGCAAAATAAAAGAAATTACATATGTGTGAGATTCTATGTCTCTTTAAAATTTCTCATTACCTTGTGAAGTCATAGATGACTTCACTTAGGTAGTCTATGCTCTTGCATCAGACTCCCCAACTTGAAATTATTCATGGGATCCTATCCATGAGCTCCCTCCTTGCTGTTTTTCTGTAACATTTTAGCAGATACCCAAAGTGTAAATCTGAGCAGTGTTCTCATCTTGAACAATCCCTTCATCCATGTCTTCTAGCATTATGTCTGCAACAGGTCTTTTGGTTCCTCCAATACATTTTCAGACTTCATTGAAAACTTGAATTCCTTTTCCATTTGAATTGCAGATAATTTATCAGTAGGCTCATCTTCATCTGCATATAGACAAACCGGTCTCCCTGTTACAAAAGAAAATATAAAACTCATTATCATTATAATTCCTATCATCCAATAATTTTGTGCATGAATTTATTGGCTCTTCTCTCCTTTGCCTGTTTCTGTTACATCACCATCCTTAGTAATTTCATTAGTCATATACCTCTCACCATCCTTTATGACTTCACATTGTGCTTCCTCCATCAATGTTATTCTTGCATGTGACATTTCATGTTGGTCTTTCCTTTCCTTCAACCAATTAGTGCACACCTTGTTAGTCATTTCAATTTCAAAATAATTTACTTGTGCAATTACTTTTACGTCATATTCAACTTTCCAATCATTCACAATCCTCTTGTCAGTCATCATCAGTAATTGATTACTGAATTCCACTTGCTTACCTCTGAATGCATAAAGACTATGTCTCTTCCCATTCATTTCAAAGGAATAAAAATTCCTCTTTCCCTCATGCAATGCTTCTCTGTCAAACTGATAATGCCTTCCTAATAAAACATGACAAACATCCACTTCTATAATGTCACATCTTACCTCATTTTGATAATTACCAATCTAAAACTTTACTTGGCGTTGTTCACTCACAAGAACTTGATGACCATTCTACAGCCATATAACTCTGTATGGTTTTGGGTGTACTATCCTCTTTAAATTCAGCTTGTCCACCATTTTTGCAGACACCAAAATATCATTACTACCTGTTTATGCCAGAAATTGTTTCCAGACTACGAGAAAACAAGCCAACATAATCTCAAATATTTCAATCAAACAAAACTGAGTTTTTAGGGTTTTTTAAGGTTTTCTAGTTGTGAAGTTTGGTGACAAGAGGGAATGCATTCATAACCCAAATAAGAACTAAATCACAAGTAAATAAAAACTGAGATGCAGAACATAATAACCATGTATCCAATAGAAAATGACATTGAAGTTCATCCACAACTGGCAAGCACTACAAGCATAAAAACTATAAACCAGCAATGAAATGACCAATTGAGTAGCTAAACAAGCTAGAAATGAAGCCAAATAATAGACTGAAGGGTAAAATGGAGCATATATTTCATAATCAGTTCCTCAAATACACATGAGAGTCATATAATTAGCTTATCAACAAGTCAGGAGACCTCCTCTAGCCAGCCAAAAGTAAAACCCTTAGTTCTCTTTGTGACCTGTCTAAATACTATCTTTCAAAATTCAGTTAGAGGCTAAACCCTAATTGTTTTTTAGCCTACTCATCGAAACGGTTTTATCAAAATAGTAATTACAAAAGTAAAATATTCTTCAAAACATAACAAGTAACTAATTTTGCTAACAATGCTCATAGATATTTAGCAGCTTCTGCTAACAAAGATATCCCCTCTAAGGCTTGGGCCTTTCTTCGAGCTTTCTACTGCTCTGCTTCCATCTCTGTGATTCTTCTAGTAAGCTCTTCATTTTGTTGCTGTAGATTTCTGATAGTCTGTTTTAATCCTGCAAATTGTAACTTTGTACTTCTTTTCCTTTTTAAGGCCTCTTTGGAGACTGCAATTAGTTCTTGATAGTGATTATTCACCTCTTCTAGGTCTTCTCTGAGTCTCTTATTAGCTGTAATCAAACCATCGCTTGTCTCTTGCATATAATTTACTTGATGTTTATACTGCTTGATAGTTCTCTGTAAATTTTCTCTCTCTGAGTCAAATGCCTTTCTTCCTGTTCTACTTTGCAGCTCATTAGGAATCCATGGAATGTTATGTTTTCTAAATATTTCCTCATCTTCAGGCAACAGCTCTGTAGAAATATCATGAAAACTTGGGTTTTCTTGATTATCAGTTTCAGCAGGAATATTTTTATCAATCAACAGTTTGTTTTCTAAATAAGAAACCTCTATTTCATCTTTTTGTTGTTCCTTTAACATTTGATCTCGTATTTCCAAAAACACAGTAGACAATTTGGTCTCAGTGAGGCTAGATTCTTCTGCTGTTTTCAATGGATTTTTCCCTTTGCTGTCACCCTTGCCAACCTATAGCTTTTCATCAGAGGAGGAATCATCAATTACAGTTACCCGCTCTTTATTCAACTTAGGGTTCATTAATTTCTTCATGTTCAGTCTGAGCTCGTTTCTGGGTCTAGTCTTAGGTCTCAACCCAGGAGCAAGATCTCCTACCATTTTTAATGTTTTTCCCTGATGGATGACTGTGGCAACTTCCATAACTTTAATATTCTTTTTCTTTGGTACTTCTATCCTATCCTCCTGACTGTAAAACTCCTTTTTTGTGCCAACCCTATTCTTATCACTAATAGTCAACTTATCCTCTTCTAATAAGTATGTTTCATCTTCAGACAAGACTGTAATTGGACTTTGATTTTGGACTTTAGTGTTTTCTTCATCAGCTGAAATCTTCTCTGTAAGTATAATCTCTTCATCAACAAATGTTTCTGCTGGTGCTTCATTCTGAACAGGCTGAGTATCCTTGTGAATAAATTGCCGATTTTGGTTCTCACTATCATCTGGATGCTTCTTAGATTCACAATATTCTTTTGTAGGTTCTGCAACTTCCTCTATATTGAGACATTCTTCATCTTCAACCTTCACTTTTTGTCTTAGTTTTCTAATCAAGATTTGTCCCTTATCAGCTGGCTTTCTAGTAGACTGTCCTTCTTGGCTATTTTGGAACCCTGACCAAAAGAGAAAGTATTCCCAAGTCTTTCCTTCTTTCTGCAAAACACTATTAATAATAATTTTAATAAGTCCATGGTGAAATATGGACCGACTAGTGTGATCTTGGTGTTCTTTGATCCTGCTGGACATTTTCTGCAAGCTCTTTAGCAGGAAGAAAGGTAGATTCATCCTTGATTCACCACTAAGGTGTTGAAGGAACCTGAAATGATACTTGAAAACGAAGGCATACCTTCCTTCTGTTATTTTTTCAACATTTAAGCTAGCATTATGATAAGATCTTTTCACTGAGAGAATAACAAGCACAGCAATCACATAAGCATATCATAAGAGACAAGAGACACAAAGCTTTTAGGAGGGGAAACCATAAATGGAGAAAACCCCTCAACTTCCTCTAAGATAGTATCACCACAAGATGTGATCCAAAACAGTAAGATGACCTCCCAACACAATAGCAGCCTTCTGTCTTCTGTCAAGCCCAAGAATTTCCTTCTCCAAAAGTGCGCCACACTTGAGAGAGCAAGTGATGTAATTCACGAGTGATAAATAGAGAGACTCACCCTCTCTATTTATATTAGTCTGTTCACTTGAATTACCACTTCACACGAAGGCTCGACCTAATAATTATTACTCGAGCCTACACCTTAATTAGTGTATAATAACTCAAGTTCCCCTAAACAGTGGGGACTTACCTAATGACTTGATATGACTTGTTTACATTATAATCCTCCCGATCGGAACATCGGGGCATGACCACATGACTCAAATACACAATAGAAACATCCCGGAATAAACATCGGGTTACAATAATATAAAATACATAGAAGAATACATTCCGAAGTTACATATACATCAACACTCCCTCTTAACTAGGAAGGTATTCTTTCGACACAATTTTTCAGCACTGGTCTTCTTCTCTGCATTAACTAGATCATCTGAGTTATCTTCATCTTCAAGTCATCTTCGTCTTCAAGTCATCTGGATCTGGATCATCTCTCGATTTGGATCATCATAAAATGGCATCACTGGATCTAGATCATTACTCGATCTGGATCAACATCACTGGACTGGATCTGGATCATCACTCGATCTGGATCATCTCTCTGGACAGGATATAGATCATCACTCGATCTGGATCATTTCTCTGGATAGGATCTGGATCATCACTCGATCTGGATCATCACTGCTGGATCTCTCGGAGTCATCATAACTGGATCTGGATCATAGCTCGATCTGGATCTCCACTGGTCATCATCAAGTGTGTACTATCTCGTCATAGGAAGTTCTACAGAGCCAGCCCTATTTCATGCTGGATGTAGGCCCACCACCTGCAGGTCTTCATCATCACTGGCCATACTGCAGAATCCTCAGGACTTATTACGTGCATCACAAAACCTCAAAAGAGCATCCCAGGACTGATTACGGGCACACAGCCCAACCTATAGGATCTCCCAGGGCTCCGAATTACATGTGACCTCACCACAAAACCTCACAAGAGCATCCCAGGACTGATTACGGGCACACAGCCCAACCTATAGGATCTCCCAGGGATCCGAATTACATGTGGTCTCACCACAAAACCTTGCAAGAGTATCCCAGGACTGATTACGGGCACACAGCCCAACCTATAGGATCTCCCAGGGCTCCGAATTACATGTGGTCTCACCACAAAACCTCGCAAGAGTATCCCAGGACTGATTATGGGCACATAGCCCAACCTATAGGATCTCCTAGGGCTCAGAATTACATGTGGTCATGGAAAAACCTCGTAAGAGCATCCCAGGACTGATTACGGGCACACAGCCCAACCTATTGGATCTCCCAGGGACCGAATTACATGCCATCTACACAACCTGACTGAGTGTTCCTGGTAACTGACCAGGTGCCTCCATTCCTAGAATGGCAGTTTCCCTTACATCTATCCTACTCGACAGAATGGCCAGCACTTATATCTGACATGGAAGGAACTAAATCCTTTAGCCATGAACAGAATGGCTCTGCCCTCACATCTGACCTGCTCGTCAGAATGGCACAATCCCATCTAATGATGGAAGACTCTCAACTCCAACGAGGAGAGATTTCTACACTTACATCTACCATGGAAGGAACTAAATCCTTTAGCCATGCACAGAATGGCTCTGCCCTTACATCTGACCTACTCGTCAGAATGGCACAATCCCATCTAATGATGGAAGACTCTCAACTCCAACGAGGAGAGATTTCTGCAGTTACATCTGCCATGGAAGGAACTAAATCCTTTAGCCATGCACAGAATGGCACAACCCTTACATCTGACCTGCTCGTCAGAATGGCTA
>LPNX010405835.1:45560-174862 GCA_001517045.1 Pseudotsuga menziesii | reverse complement strand
TGACCTCCCAACACAATAGCAGCCTTCTGTCTTCTGTCAAGCCCAAGAATTTCCTTCTCCAAAAGTGTGCCACACTTGAGAGAGCAAGTGATGTAATTCACGAGTGATAAATAGAGAGACTCACCCTCTCTATTTATATTAGTCCCTTCACTTGAATTACCATTTCACACGTAGGCTCGACCTAATAATTATTACTCGAGCCTACACCTTAATTAGTGTATAATAACTCAAGTTCCCCTAAACAGTGGGGACTTACCTAATGACTTGATATGACTTGTTTACATTATAATCCTCCCGATCGGAACATCGGGGCATGACCACATGACTCAAATACACAATAGAAACATCCCGGAATAAACATCGGGTTACAATAATATAAAATACATAGAAGAATACATTCCGAAGTTACATATACATCAACACCTTCACATGTAATGTAACTTTGTAGAACCTTGATAGGCTCTACCCATTCAGCTCTGAAATTATGGATGGGCACTCCCTTGCCCCAATATGGAACAATACCAAGCAATAAATACCTTTGGGCATTGAAGGTAAATGGCACTTTTTGACCCCTGTTGCTTCAACCACTAAATCTGTAGTCAATTTGAACTTCAAAGTCTCAAATGATACTATATCTTTGTTATAACAATGAGCAAACCTGTGAGAGACTTCAGTATTATATCCATCAATCTTTTTAAAGAATTTCAACCATCCAGCATTTTCAAAGAGTTCATCACATCCTAGAAATTTGTCTATCCAATTAAGCTCAGTGGGCTCAACCCTATTAGTCTTCCCACTCCTCTTCATCTTTTGTGTGGTTTTCAGAACCTGTTAGTAACTTCACAGCCTATTTTCTTCAAGTTTTCACATTCTTGGTAATAAATTTTCCTTTGAACTTCTCACAGGCTACTTGTCATCAATTTTATACAGTCTATTCTATCATCAATTCAGAAAATGCTTTGTGCCAAGTTTACATAATTTGGGTTAAACACAGCACCAAAAATCTTTAACAAGGTTTTTCTGAACTTTACTAACATCAAACGATGCTCATTTAGACCTTTGGACTAATATCTCACCATTAGAAGTTTGTTGAATAAATGAAATCATGTTTTTCTCTAACAATTTGACATCATGAGGCTTAGCAGAAAAAACCCCAATTTTAACAGGTCATGACCAAGGTCATGTGAGATACCTCATTCCAATCTTGATGCAGGTGTTAGAAGTTGATTCCTGGACTAGCTAAATGTCGAATTGAATGCTCCATGTGTCTTCAACTCTCCAACTCACCTCTAACTGTCACGCTGTGAAACCCTAATTCTTCCTTCAACTGCCAATTTCTGATTTTTTAGCAATGTGTCTCCTCCCGGTGTCTCCACCAGCTTCGTAATCTTCAGTTCAAGAACCTCTTTCCCATCAATCTCGCCTTATTCTACTCTCTATCATAATTTGCCATGCATTTACCTCTAACTGCCACGATCTCCCTCACGCAATGACCAACACTTGTTTACATGATTATCCTGATGAAACATGTATCAAACCTGCTTATTGATGTGATTAGTCACCCTAGGAACGAAATCATTGAAGAAAGTGACGTGAAAAATGATGAATTTAGTGCTCGCGACTTTCTTGTAGCGCGCTAGTGCATTATTTTTACCTTTGCACTACAAGAAAGTTCAAAAATCTAATTTGTGTTATTTGATCAATAATTCAACTTTAAAACTAGGTTTATATGATTAAACCTTGATCTTAGTACTATTCATGAAACCATTAATCAAAATATACTGTATAGAACCCTTCGGGACATATGAAAAACAAAAATGATAAAAAAAACCTCATGGCATAAACTCAAAATTTAGCTCTAAACCAAAATTTCCTAGAAGTAAGCAAATAAGCAAGTTTCAAAAACACAAACAAATTATAAGACTGAAGAAAACAAATTCATGACTTAACATCTGGCTCCTGCTGCGGGATGAAGTCCTCCTTGTGAGGCTTCAAGAACCTGTAGACCAGTGCCTTCTTTTTTGCTACCTACTAGTTTGCAAAATTTCCATTGGGTTATGGAGTCCTTATTATGTTTTACTTACACCGGTATATACAATGAAAAAGTAAAATTCTCTTCAAAAACTATAGAAATGCTTGAGGAATCGTCCATTGACTGGACTTGACAATTCCTCGCCTTCCAAAGACTGCAGGACAAAAGTGTTATTTTCCAAAATATTAGACACCAGGAAAGGGCCAAACCAAAGGTTATCAAATTTGCCATAATTCCCTTTTTGTTCTTTCCTGGCATCCCACCTCAGAACCATATCACCAATTGAGAAAGTGGTATCTTTGATTTTCCTATCAAATCTATTTTTAATCTTCAATCTGTCTAAGTGTGCCTTTTCTTCCACTTTTTCCCTGTTCTGCTGCAACTCTATCATCTCATAAATCCTTCTCTACATATCATTTGGTTCTTCCTGACAATTTTGAAGAAACTTCATCACTGGGATGCCCAACTGAATAGGAAAAACTGCATCTGTTCCATACACTAATTGGAAAGGAGAAGTTGCAATTGCTTGTTTGACTGTTATTCTATCAGCCCATAATGCATATTTCAGCATAGAATCCCATGATCTCTTATTATGATTAAGCAACTTTATGATATTCTGAATGATATTTTGTTTTGAGGACTCAACTAAACCATTACCTTAGGGATAGTAAGGAGTTAAATGCTTCAGCAAGATACCATTCTTTTCACAAAATGTTTCCATTGCCTTAGACTTGAAAGCCTTTGCATTATCTGTTACTATTTTCTGAGGACACCCAAACCTACTAAGGATATTTTCTTCAATAAATTCCATAATCACTTTGTCTGTGGCATTCCTAGTAGGGATAGCTTCCACCCATTTGGTAAAGAAGTCTATTGCAGTTAGAATCCACCTGTGTTGTCCTGAGGAAGATGGACTTATCTCTCCTATAAAGTCCAGACCCCATTGCTAGAAAGCAACACTTATTGCAATAGGTTTTAGGGGTAATGACAACAATTTTTGTTTACCAGCAAAATTCTGACAAGGGATATAGGCTCTTACCTACTGATATACATCTACAAACAAAGAGGGCCAATAGTACCCAGCTCTTAAAATATTGTATGTTGTTTCCTTCCAGTACTTATGACCTCCACAAGCACCCTCATGAGATTTAGAAATCACTCCTTCAATTTCAGATTTATCCAAGCATCTGAGTAGAATACTGCCTGGGTCCTTCCGGAATAACTGCTCTTATACTAAACAATACTTAGTAGTTCTTAGCTCAAATATCTAGCAGCTTTTCTATCTAAATGCTTAGGACATTACAAATACAACAAAAAATACACAATGTCTGCGTACCATGTGGATGTTGAATAATAGTCCATAATCTTTTCTTTTTCCAACATTGCTTGATCTTCTTTCTGAGCTAGCTCTTCAGCCATCACATATAATCCCAAAGCTTGGCAATTTGATTCAGCCAATAGCTTGGATAAACCTTGTCCCTTAACTAGTTTGGTAGGCCTGATATCTACATAATACTCCATGATTTCAGCAATCCACCTGTCTCTTTTCCCCTCACTATCAGGCTGTGTCAAAACATCTTTTACAACAACATTAGGCACATATGAAATAACTTTGGAATGCAAAACATAGATTCTGAAAAAATTTAGAGCTTTTACCAAAGCATAGGCCTGTTTCTCTAAGATACTGTATTTTAATTCAGAATCTCTGAGAGTTTTGCTGAAAAATGCAATAGGTTGTTCCAGACCCTCCTTATTCTTCTGTAATAAAACAACTGCTAGTGTATCCTCTGATGCAAATGAGAATGTTAGAAATTCTCTGGTAAAATCTGGACTTACTAATATAGGGGCTTCAGTAAGAGCTATTTTGATTTTTTCAAATGCAGTCTTTGCTTCAGTGGTCCACTTGACTTCCTGATCCTTTTTTAGCATGGCTGTAATCTGCTTGATAATCTCAGCAAAGTTTGGTATAAACCAACACAGAAAATTAATTTTACCAATGAAGGATTGGACATCCTTTTTACGTCTTGGTAGACTTATCTTCAATATTGCTTTCACCCTTTTGGGGCCAATCCTTATACCATCAGCAGAAACTAAATGAACCAATAATTTTCCTTCCTGTACATCAAAGTGTGACTTATTTGGATTCAAGGACAAGCCAAATTTTCTACATTTCAAAAGAGTTTGCTTCAAATGCTTTAGATGTTCATTATCTGATTGTGAAAAAATAGTAATATCATCTAAGTAAATTACCACAAACTTGTCCTTTTCTCCGACAAAGGCTATATCCATAGCCCTCTAAAAAGTGGCTCTAGCATTCATTAGACCAAGAGGCATCTTATCATACATGAAAGTTCCCCAAGGAGTGGTAAAAGTTGTTTTCTCCTTATCATTAGGGTGCATAGAAATCTGATTGTACCCTGAGAAACCATCAATCATTGAGATCCTCTGTGCCTCGACCACCTTCTGCAATATTTGCTCAATTTTAGGCAGAGGATAACTATCCTTTAGTGAAGATATGTTCAAATTTCTAAAGTCGACACACAGCCTGATTTCTCCGTTCTTTTTCCTAACAGGAAATAGATTAGCCACCCATGAAGAGTATCTGAGGGGCACTATGATCTTGGCATCCAATAGCTTCTTCACTTCTTTCTCAATAACAAGAAACAAGGTTGGATTAATCCTCCTTAATTTCTGATGAAAAGGTTTAACATTCAGTTTTAAAGGGACTTTATGTTGTATAATTCCAGTGTCGTTCATTCTCAATTCTTCATAAGACCATGCAAAAACATCAAGATGTTCCTTTAACAATTTTATGTACCTGTTTCTTTGTTTAGCTATAAGTGCTTTAGAAATTCTTACCATTCTAGGCTGTTCTGCAGAGCCAATGTTACAATCCACCACATTATCTTCTGAGGACTGTACAATAGGTTTTAAGAGTGTATCATATTTTGAAAATATCCTTTCCAAAGGTACCAAACCTTTTGGGATGAAATTACTTTTTAATTCAATGATTTTGTGTCCAGCTATTTCATTTTCAGCAATCTCTTCCACCTCTCCATCCCCTTCATCTTCCTCCTGATCAATCAGGGAATTAGAAAACTTATGTGTAAGCTCTAAAAACATTTTAATTTCAATGTCATCTTCATACACTCTCCACTGCTTTACATTATCAGGTACATATGGTCTATACCTCACTTCAATGGGATACCTCAACTGTGTAGCCTTGGGGATTCTAAAGTGTGTAGTAGCCAAGGCCAATGAATCTGCAGTCTGATTATGGTCTCTTGGAATATAGGTAATGTTAAAGGCTACAAAATAATTTTCAATCATGTCCCATACCTCATTTCGATAGACTTTCATCAAATCCTGTTTCACTTGATAGTTGTTCTTCACCTGCTGAACAATTAATTCAGAGTCGCCAAATGCAGAAATCTGCTGAATGCGCAAATATTTTGCAGCCTTCAATCCTAACATCAAAGCTTCATATTCAGTAGTATTGTTTGTACTAATGAATTCTAATTTATACATCAGCTTTATTGTTTCATCTCTTTGGGATATAAGAAGAACCCCTGCTCTAGCACCTTCTTTGCAAGAGGATCCATCAAAGTATAATTGCCAAAGCTCATCCTCTTGTTCCCTGCTGCATTTTACTAGCTGTTCCCTTTCAACCTATAACAAACCAGCAATATTGTCATCATCACTAAAATGTAACATGCAAGTACCTAGATCCTTATTAGGAACATACAGAGGATGGTTGGTAGGGTTCTTGTCATCTGTTACAATATAGGCAAACTGAAGCTCTCTGTACAGCCTTCTGTTTTCTCCTCCAAACATTAGAATAGTAGCATATGATAAATCCATTTGTAAGGTCCCACCAAATTTATTTGCCCAAGATCTAGAGAGAAGCAACCCAAATTTAGGTGTAATATCAGCTACCACTACATCCATGATTACACTTTTCATGGGTAATTGATCCAAACTAACAACCATGTCCTTTATTACCCCTAAACATTTCACATCTCGTGAATCAAATGCATACAAATCATGATAGGGTTTGGTTATAGTCAGACCTAAAGCCTCCGCAACAGCCTTCGACATTAAATTGTGTGATGCTCCCGAATCTAACAAACAATTATGTATCATTTTTTCATGAATTGTCAGAGTAATGTAGAATGGAGGTGAAGCACCTGCTTCATTCTCAGTTTTTTCAGCCAAGGCTGTTTTAATAAAAATCCTAGGATTTTCTTCTTGCAAATTCACTGTATTAGAAATAGGCTGATTGTTTATTGAATTAATCATCTTAAGAACTGATTCTTTATAGGAAGGATTTTTCATTAGTTCAGTTAAAGGCACATAAATGTTTAACTTGCTTAATTCATTTTCTAGGCTGAAATTCTGCACAGTTTTATTTGCCTCTTCAACCTCCATGTTCTTCCTTTGTTTTTCTGGAATATGTTGTTTCTCTGACACAGGATCAGACTGCTGTTTAGTAGGAACAACTACCTTCTTCTTTGGGCTTTGTACTACTTGTTTTGGACCTGACCTCAGATTTACCGTCTTCTTGAGTTCAGTTTGACAGACATCAGCAGTTACATTAGTCATTTTCAGACCTAAATCATCCTTTGTTTCAAACATATCAGCATCATAGCATTCTGCATTTAGACACTCCTCCTCAGTGACCAAACCCTCAGACAATCTTTCTCCAAAATGGTTCACATCCTGATATGTGTCTTCAAATATCATTTCTTCATCAATCTCTTCTTCATCGACAACATTGTTTTGAAGAGGTGGTGGTACTCTTTGGTCCTCAGTTTCTCTCCTTTCCCGTTGAAAATCATTATTCCTTCGTTCTCTAGGTATGAAATGTGGAGCAAATTGTCTTCTAAATTGGTTCTGATTGTTAGGGTTTCTTTCACCTTCTTGAACAGGCTTGCTGGAATTTTTCTGTAGTTCTAATTTGTTTAATTTTGCAGTCAAGATCTTCACCAACCTAGCCATCTCATCAATTTTTTCTTTCTGCAGAATGAGAAGCTGAACCTCCTGGAGTTGCTTCTTTCTTTCCTTTCCTGTCATAGATTTGCTGAGCTGTTTCCTTCTTTAATATATTGGAAGCCAATATGTTAGACTCTACTTCCAATGCTGCATCCTGCATATTTAGTAAAGAAACAGGTCTTCTTTCTCTTAGTAGTAAGGAAAATTCATGGTCGAAAGCATTTGCATATGTAAGTTTTGTAGATGTCTCTGAAGGCTTTATTTCTACAGGAATTCTGCTGTACATTTTGTTAAATCTTTTTGAAAAGTCTGCAATAGTTTCATCCTTTTTTCTCCTAAGGGCTCCAAACTCAATTATGTAATATGTATGGTCTTTGGTGTCACCCCATTGTCTCCTAAAGAGATCACGAAGCTCTTCAATGATAGTGATAGAGTTAGCAGGAAACTCCCTAAACCATTTCCTGACATCTCCATCAAGGCTCTGCACAAACATTCTCATCCATACATCCTTGTCTTCAATGTTTTAGTCATCAGCATAACTAAGAAAAGCTTCCCAGTGTTCTTCAGTTGTAGTTTCACCCTGTCCATTAAACCTAGGCAAGTATTTCTGATAGTCACCTGCAGGCAGTGCATTTAAAGGATGAGGCAAAACCAATGGTGCATATTTGGCTGCAACCATTCAGTCCATCATGTCTATAGGCTAATTTTGGGCTGCCATTTTAAGGTCGACTGACTTTGGTGATGGAGAGGTTTGGCTGGAACTTGGATGAAAGGGGTTTTTACCTACTTTCAACTAAAATAGAGGTATCTTACCAGGAGAGACTGTTTTAGCTTTTTTGAAAGATTGAGGATCAGTGAAAACTTGGAAGCTACTGTCAGGAATTATAGGCTTTAACCAAGGTGAAGTTTCTTCTTCCTTTCTAAACACAGATGAAGGTGATGAACCATCCAACTGGTCAGGGTCACATAAGGATGGGAATGACTGAGACCTTCTAATATTCCTTGCTGTCTTCAATATCTGTTCAGGTTCTGTAACACCCAACTGCACTGGTGAAATAGGTCTGTTTCTAGTTCCAATTCCCCTAGAATCCACTGTGACGAACTGGTGAAAAGTATTCTTAAAGATGTACTGGTTTAAGTTCACCTCTTAAATCGAGTGAAATGATAAGTATCCTAGGGAAAAATATGTTTTTAACTTCGTTCCCCGGCAATGGCGCCAAAGATGTTTATGCCAGAAATTGTTTCCAGACTACGAGAAAACAAGCCAACATAATCTCAAATATTTCAATCAAACAAAACTGGGTTTTTAGGGTTTTTTAAGGTTTTCTGGTTGTGAAGTTTGGTGACAAGAGGGAATGAATTCATAACCCAAATAAGAACTAAATCACAAGTAAAGAAAAACTGAGATGCATAACATAATAACCATGTATCCAACAGAAAATAACATTGAAGTTCATCCACAACTGGCAAGCACTACAAGCATAAAAACTATAAACCAACAATGAAATTACCAATTGAGTAGCTAAACAAGCTAGAAATGAAGCCAAAGAACAGACTGAAGGGTAAAATGCAGCATATATTTCATAATCAGTTCCTCAAATACACATGAGAGTCATATACTTAGCTTATCAACAAGACATGAGACCTGCTCTAGCCAGCCAAAAGTCCAACCCTTATTTCTCTTTGTGACCTCCCTAAAAACTATCTTTCAAAATTCAGTTAGAGGCTAAACTCTAACTATTTTTCAGCCTACTCATCGAAATGGTTTTATCAAAATATTAATTACAAAAGTAAAATATTCTTCAAAAAATAACAAGTAACTGATTTTGCTAACAATGCTCATAGATCTTTAGCAGCTTCTTCTAACAAAGATACCCCCTCTAAGGCTTGGGCCTTTCTCCTAGCTTTCTACTGCTCTGCTTCCATCTTTGTCATTCTTCTAGTAAGCTCTTCATTTTGCTGCTGTAGATTTCTGATAGTCTGTTTTAATCCTGCAAATTGTAACTCTGTACTTCTTTTCCTTTTAAAGGCCTCTTTGGATACTACAATTAGTTCTTGATTGTGATTATTCACCTCTTCCAGGTCTTCTCTGAGTCTCTTATTAGCTATAATCAAACCATCGCTTGTCTCTTGCATATACTTTACTTGATGTTTATACTGCTTGATAGTTCTCTGTAAATTTTCTCTCTCTGAGTCAAATGCCTTGCTTCCTATTGTACTTTGCAGCTCATTAGGAATCCACGGAATGTTAAGTTTTCTAAATATTTCCTCATCTTCAGGCATCGGCTCTGTAGAAATATCATGAAAACTTGGGTTTTCTTGATTATCAGTTTCAGCAGGAATATTTTCATCAATCAACAGTTTGTTTTCTGAATCAAAAACCTTTATTTAATCTTTTTGTTGTTCCTTTAACATTTGATCTCGTATTTCCAAAAACACAGCAGACAATTTGGTCTCAGTGAGGCTAGATTCTTCTTCTGTTTTCAATGGCTTTTCCCCTTTGCTGTCACCCTTTCCAACCTCCAGCTTTTCATCAAAGGAGGAATCATCAATTACAGTTACCCCCTCTTTATTCAACTTAGGGTTCAGTAATTTCTTCATGTTAAGTCTGAGCTTTTTTTTGGGTCTAGTCTTAGGTCTCCACCTAGGAGCAAGCTCTCCTACCATTTTTAAATTTTTTCCCTGATGGATGAATGTGGCAACTTCCATAACTTTAAGATTCTTTTTATTTGGTACTGCTGTCCTATCCTCCTGACTGTAAAACTCCTTTTTTGTGCCAACTCTAGTCTTATCACTGGCACTCAACTTATCCTCTTCCAACAAGTATGTTTCATCTTTAGACAAGACTGTAATTGGATTTTGCTTTTGGACTTTAGTGTTTTCTTCATCAGCTAAAATCTTCTCTGTAAGTATAATCTCTTCATCAATGAATGTTTCTACTGGTGCTTCATTCTGAACAGGCTCAGTATCCTTGTGAATAAATTGCAGATTTTGGTTCTCACTGTCATCTGGATGTTGCTTAGATTCACAATCTTCTTTCGTAGGTTTTGCAACTTCCTCTAGCTTGACACATTCTTCATCTTCAACCTTCACTTTTTGTCTTAGTTTTCTGATTAGGGTTTGTCCCTTATTAGCTGGCTTTCTGGTAGACTGTCCTTGGCTATTTTGGAACCCTGACCAAAAGAGAAAGTATTCCCAAGTCTTTCCTTCTTTCTGCAAAACACTATTAATAATAAGTTTAATAAGTCCATGGTGAAAGATGGATTGACTAGTGTGATCTTGGTGTTCTTTGATCCCGCTGGACATTTTCTACAAGCTCTTTAGCAGGAAGAAAGGCAGATTCATGCTTGATTCACCACTAAGGTGTTGAAGGAACCTTAAATGATACTTGAAAATGAAGGAATACCTTCCTTCACATGTAATGTAACTTTGTAGAACCTTGATAGGCTCTACCCATTCAGGTCTGAAATTATGGATGGGCACTCCCTTGCCCCAATCTAGAACAATACCAGGAAATAAATACCTTTGGGAATTGAAGGTAAATGGCACTTTTTTGAACCAAATTTCTCCTTCATTTTTGACCCCTATTGCTTCAGACACTAAATCTGTAGTCAATTTTAACTTCAAAGTCTCAAATGATACTATATCTTTGTTATAACACTAAGCAAACATGTGAGATACTTCAGTATTATATCCATCAATCTTTTTAAAGAAGTTCAACCATCCAACATTTTCAAAGAGTTCAGTACATTCTGGAAATTTGTCTATCCAATTAAGCTCAGTGGGCTCGGCCCTATTAGTCTTCCCACTCCTCTTCATCTTCTATGTGGTTTTCAGAACCTGTTAGTAACTTCACAGCCTATTTTCTTCAAGTTTTCACAGTCTTGTCAGTCAATTTTCCTTTGAACTTCTCACAGGATTCTTGTCCTCAATTTTATACAGTCTATTCTATCATCAATTTAGGAAATGCTTTGTGCCAAGTTTACATAATTTGGGTTAAACACAACACCAAAAATCTTTAACAGGGTTGTTTTGAACTTTACTAGCATCAAATGATGCTCATTTAGACCTTTGGACTAAAATCTCACCATTAGAAGTTTGTTGAATAAATGAATTCATGTTTTCCTCTAACAATTTGACATCATGAGGCTTAGCAGAAAAACCCCAATTTTAATAGGTCATGACCAAGGTCACGTGAGATACCTCATTCCAAGCTTGATGCAGGTGTTAGAAGTTGATTCCCGGACTGGATAAATGTCGAATTGAACACTCCAGGTGTCTTCAACTCTCTAGCTCACCTCTAACTATCACGCTGTGAAACCCTAATTATTCCTTCAACTGCCAATTTCAAATTTTTTAGCAATGTGTCTCCTCCCGACGTCTCCACTAGCATCGTAATCTTCAGTTTGAGAACCTCTTTCCCGTCAATCTCTCCTTATTCCACTCTCTGTCATAATTTTCCATGCATTTACCTCTAACTGCCACGATCTCCCTCACGCAATGAACAACACTTGTTTACATGATTATCCTGATGAAACATGTATCAAACCTGCTTATTGATGTGATTAGTCACCCCAGGAACGAAATCATTGAAGAAATCGATGTGAAAAATGATGAATTTAGTGCTTGCGACTTTCTTGTAGCGCGCCAGTGCATTATTTTTACCTTTGTGCTACAAGAAAGTTCAAATATCTAGTTTGTGTTATTTGATCAATAATTCAACTTTAAAACTAGGTTTATATGATTAAACCTTGATCTTAATGCTTTTCATGAAACCATTAATCAAAGTATACTCTATAGAACCCTTCAGGACATAGGGAAAACAAAAATGATAAAAAAACCTAATGGCATAAACTCAAAATTTAGCTCTAAACCAACATTTCCTAGAAGTAAGCAAATAAGCAAGTTTCAAAAACACAAACAAAATATGGGACTGAAGAAAACAAATTCATGACTCAACACTACCACTATCAATTATCAATTTGCAGCACTTACCTTTAGCCTTACAAACTATTTTGAACATGCTCCTTCTTTGAACTGGCTCATCAATTACGTTCTTCAACAACAAGGCTTCACCTTCTTCAGGGTAATTCTCTGTCACCTCTAATTTGTTTGGAGCTTCAGGTGCATCTTGTACTACTTGTGCTCCTCTTTTCCTTGCAACATTCTCTGGACAATCCCATGACATAAGGCCAAGTTTCCCACATGCATTACACCTTACTTGTCCACCTCTTCCACTACATCTGTTGGGCTCCAGAATTGTCTTTTATAATGATGTTATTTACGTTAATTTCCCATCCTATCTACCATGATTTAACACATCTATGTTCAATAAGTCTATATTTTACTTTGTTTTATTAATTAAAATATCGTAAATGTAAAGTGAGCCTAATATGTCATTTCGATGTATTAAACGTAATATTGTACAAATAATCAACATTTCTACATTCCATTCGGTCTTGAGTTCCGCACTAGGTTTGATGACATGTTTCTTAATGGTTCCCTAAGTTTGGCTTGTCTTTTTCTTTCGGCTCTCATTGATCCCGTAATACTTTTACCTTCTAATTCTTGCTAGTCCTATCAATCCTGCATGTGAAAATTAAAACAATAAATTGATGATAAAATTGTGATAATATTTTAGATTTAAACAAGTAAAATTAATAAAATATTAAAAATATATTATTATTTAAAGACATACTAACCTTTAAAAAAAACAAAATTTGTTCAAATCTTAGAAAAAGGAAAATTATTATAAAACTAAATCATCTGTAAAATATTTAAAAAAAAGTTTAAAGTTGAAATCTATTAAAGCATGAATACTCAAACACTGGTTTCATTAGCCATAACGTCTTAGTGCACATTTCGTTGACTTTCCATCTCCTCCATTTAATTAAACAAGATAACTAATTTTAGTTAATCATAGTGATTTCTTTTGGCTTTTTGATAACAATTAACTAATATAATATGGAATCTACTTTTACTTCATGAATAATTTTGTTTTGGATTTTCATAACTATGACTAATGTGTAATATATCTATGCAAATACTATAGGTTTGGGAAATCACGTGAACAGGTCAATGGGTCGAGCTTATTTGTGAGGAACTAACCCAATAATCCAGTCCACTATTTCTGGAATTAGATTACCAGTCTCAACAACAATTTAACCAATTCAGCAATTCATCCAAGATTCCGAATTTATGAACTAATTTCACTAATGTAGAACCTAGATTTTTAGCAGTGAATATTTATGGATTGCCATATTGTGCCTTGGTTTTTCTACATGTGGGAGTATATCTCACCAAACGGGCTAATGGGTTTGAAAGAAACCTAACTAGCTACAAACCCCAGAATTTGTTTCACCAAAATCACAACCACCAAGGTGTTATCGAGGGGACATTTTCCCGAATTATGCCACATTGAGTTTTCTGAGTTGGTCATTTTCTAAGTTTGTTTCAGATCATAAAGATAGTCTCTCTGATGTATGAATATCTATATATATAGGATTTTTCCTCACTCAGTGGGGGATATGTAATTTCTTTTGAAGACTCTGTGTTTTATAATATACAAGCTATGTTTTGTCTGCTGTTGATTAATTGGTAGAAATTGAGCACTGTTCCTAGGAGGGCCCCTCAGTGACAGTGGATTTCATTTTGTTTTATCTCTGTCAATTTAGCTAAGTATTGTGTGCATTGTGTGATTCCATATTTGCATTTTTTTTCATCACTCAGCTAAGTAATTGTGTTGTCAATATTACCTAATGTGTAAAAACGTTTTTCAGATTCTGAATCAGCAGTATGAATGTTTTATGAAAACTTTTTTTAAAAAGTTCTGAATCAGCTTGTTTTATAAATATGTTTTTGCTTTGTCTCATGCGTTTCATGTCATTTGAGTTCACCGTAAATAGATAGGAAAGAGGTCTCTGCTCTAATTTATTTCATGCAATAGTGTTAATGCTCTTAGTATAGATTAGGGTTTGAAGTTTAATTTCTTTTTCATGCATTTGAATTCATTTCAATTTTGCTGCATATTGGATCCCAGAATTAGTTATCATTGTTGTAGCTTTCATTGATTAGAAAGGATTGCATTTTCAGTTTTGTTGAGTTAATTAATAATAGGAATTAGTCTTTACCTTAGATGCAATCAAGTAATTTATTTTAGATAGTATAGTAAGCTTTTCTTTGATAATTTGCAATTTGAATTCACATAGTATAATTGTATTTCAATCCTCAATCCATTACTCTTTGGTTTAGTTTGATCATAGAATAATCTTCGATTTGTTCAAAGAGTTGTGCTTGAAAAGCAAGTAGTATAGTTTCCTGTTTTAGAATAGTTAGTTGTAAGTGAATTTGTTTGGTGGATAGAATTATGATTTTGCACACAAGTAAAATATCTTTTCAATTCATAAAATAGGATAGGTAGTTTGCTTATAATTTGAATGATTATTTAAAAATAGTTTTGCTTCTCTAGCTTAGAATTAACAATAGTATTCCTTGTAAAAAAAATCGTAATTAGCAAATTTCATTTATTTTACTGTAGTTTTAAATGTAAGTTTAACTTAGAATAGTTTCAATTATAAGTAATAATTCATTTTAAGATTGAATTGAACAGTGAACTCTATGCTGATATAAAAATTATTAAAACTCATGTTAATGAAATCTATTAATTTGATAAAAGCACTGAAATATTAAATGAGAAATCAATTGCCAAGTTCACTTACCGAGGCATATTTTGTTTTCTGTGTCATTACATAGTTTTTTGTTTATTTAATTTTGTTTCTGAATAATATTAGAATGAGTGGTTTTATTAGCTATTTTCATTTGCAAGGATATGCTTTAGAGGTAGGATTGTATTGAAGTCAGTTTGAACATTATTTCATTGTTGCAATTATGTTAAAGATTGAAATTTGAATGCTTGGTAGATTTTAGAATTGATTGTATTTAGTTAGCATTAGGATCTTAAATATGAATTGAATTATTGATCACTAGATTAAGAATATTAGTATTAAACATTTCAAATGATTTCTAGATTAGATTAGATCAGAATAAGCTTTAATCTTGCAAATACAGTGCTTGTATCTCAAAGGTTACCTTCCCGGGTTGACAATTAAGTGTTGAATTAGATAGTGCATATTTTACCCAACATTTTGGTGATGTTGTCGGGGAGGTGCTTAAGGGATTGGAGTCTAGGTAGATAGGGGTAGATAGGTTGCATTTACATTACACAACAAGGGGGAGGGGAGAATGGTAAGATGAGAGGTAAGAACCTGTGCATCCACTATAGTGGGGTGCCCCAAAGCCTTGTTGTTCCTTTTTCGCACAAGTGTGTTTACTTCACACAAAGTTTGGTTTACTTCTCTTAAGTGTACTTTTTGCAAACATAGTTAGTTTAATTTCTCATAGTTAGGTGTACTTTTATTTCCGCAAACGTAGATAGTTTATTTTTCCATAGTTTAATTTCATGCATGTATGCTTTTATTTTGAAAATTTATGTAGTTTACTTTTTTACATTTTACTCTTATGCAAGTGTGGTTTTCTGTTTGTATGAGTGTGTTTACTGTCTGCAAGGAGTTTTAGTGTGTTGTGTTTAAATCAAAAATTTGTTTATTAGTAGATAGTTTCTCAAAAACACATAAATATTTTTTTTGGGTACTGTAAGAACCCGAGGGACTAATCCTAGTGTGAAGCGAGACCTACCAACCAACAAAATGGACTCAAATGTGCTTATTAGTATGAGAGAAGTCTCTCGAATCCTATAAAAACCTAGAGTCTCGAAGGCTCTATCGAAGAGCAGATCCTGACAGAAGTTGAAATTTTATCAACTACTCCTGAAATGATAGATGAACCAAAATCCCAAGAACTGCAAAATGATCTTCTTTGGAAAAATGCAGAAGAAGATGACATATTGGGGATTACATCCAAAGGAGAGCAACTAGAAATCAAAGAGTTATTGATATACATGACAGCATATCCATCATGTGCTCAAACAACTACTCAACCAGAAGAAGACGGTCTGTATGACATAATGAAGGAAGGTGAGTACCAAGACTACATCGAAAGATGGTTTCAGGAGGTAACTTGACCGCAATACCATTCCTTCATTCAACACCTATTGATGCAAAGAAAAATAATATGGTTGAACTTCCAGATTGAGGTGATCATTGCAACAATATTTTCATATGTGGATAAAGGTACAATTCTCATTTTGCTTTGCACTTGGTTTCATTGGAAGAACTCATATACTTGAATAAACATGTTTTCTTTCTTCTTAGGGTAGGAATATATATATATATATATATATATATATATATATATATATATATATATATGTAAAATGTTGCATTCTTAGTTTAGGGAATAATGCAACTTCATTTTTTGTTGTATTCTTTTTCAAATAAAAGAGCCAAGAAGACGATAATGCCAAAGACTAAACCGAAACAATTTTTCATCATTATTTATTTTCATAAACGCATATTTCTGAATGTAACAACTGCTCAAGACCAATTTTGAATGCCATGGGGATTTTTCATAAATTTAAAAGTCTATCTAAAACCTATAGGTCACTCGTACATCCTAGCTTCATTATCAGAGTCTGTTATTTAAGCATCTCTACTACACAGTAGCATAAGGGTGAATGAAATTCCTAGTTTGTGGAGAACACTACTATAAATATATATGAAAGAGGCGAGTTTTGGGGCTAGAGACACCTTTCACTCATTATATTATGGCTTCATCCACTTTACATTGAATCCATCAACCGTGTGTATCCTTGGTTATATAGATCTCTCTTGAAACCTTTATTTTGGTTCCATTATAAAAAAAGAGACTAGCTGTCCTGCAACCCATATACCATCCCACCCTATAACATGGTTTTTAGAGCTGCTCCCCCACCACTCCTTCATAGGAAAATTTATTTGCTGAATATCTATAGGGAGTGGATATTTGGGACAAGAGCTGCTGATAGAAAATAGGTTTAAGAGGTTGACCCGCCGGGGTACTGAACATGCTCACTGGAAGCAGGTACTGGCCTATGGTATGACTAGGTAAACCCAATAGGGTACTGAACAAGCTCACTGGAAGCAGGTATTGGCCTATGGTATAACTAGGTAAACCCGATAGGGTACTGAACATATGCCCTAATGAAAGAGGGGAATCTTCATGGGTAGAAAACTTGTTAAAAAAAGAGAAAAAAATGAAAATAATTTATGATAATAAAGGTTGTTGTGGGTCTAATGGAGGAAGGTATGTATGGTTGATCTAAAGAAAATGAAATCCATCAATCTGCCATTTGAGAATGCTTGTAAGTTTCACTTAAGAACCTGTTGTCTAATTCATAACTATACCTAGGATGTCACTATCCTAGAAGTGGGACCCATAAACTTAGGAGCTTACTGAACTCAAAATGCAAACTTTGTCCATAATTACTTGAATGACGATAAACCTTTACAAAGTAGTAGGGGTGACTAGTTTCCTATAGGATTTACAGACTATCTATACCCTCATGTTTTCTATTTTAACCCAGTCTTAATTCATTCATGGCACGAGGATGTGCCATACCTTCGTTCTGGGGGGGGAGAGTTTTAGTTTATATGGTCTTCATAAGCATGAATTATTATTAGTTGCCGGAATTGTATGTATTAAGAAATCTTAAATATTATGAAGTCGTTTTGGTTATCTCATAACATAACATTTTTTTTAAGTTCTAGCTTTCATGTAGTAATAAAGTTGGCTTAGCTTTGTTGAAGTTTGCCTATAAAATATTGATGATCAAGCAGAGTTTTTGAATAAATGAAAAACCACTTCTAATTCATTCATGGCACACGGACATGCCATACCTTTGCAAGGATAATTTTAGGGGAGAAATTTAGCCCAATGGGCTATTTTTCCATGTTTCTCTCCAAAAAAAGATTCACCATTTTGCATTTTTTGAAGCCCTGTTTCGCCTAATTTTGATGGGGTAAAAAATTTTCACCCTAAACAAAGCCAAATTATTATATAAACGATATAAAATCCTCAAAAATTAAAATATTTTTTGAAAAATATCGCCAAACATTTTATAGTTGGCGTTTTAAGAATTGGTAAGATTCGCCAACATTTATACACTTTTAAATAAGTATGGTTCCTTAAAATCATCCCTGTGCCTTTGGTCTGGGGGAGTGTTGGGCTCCAGAATTGTCTTTTACAATGATGTTATTTACGTTAATTTCTCATCCTATCTACCATGATTTAACGCATCTATGTTCAATAAGGCTATATTTTACTTTGTTTTATTAATTAAAATCTCGTAAATGTAAAGTGAGACTAATATGTCATTTCGATGTATTAAACGCAATATTGTACAAATAATCAACATTTCGGCATTCCATTCCGTCTTGAGTTACGCACTTAGTTTGATGACATGTTTCTTATTGGTTCCCTAAGTTTAGCTTGCCTTTTTCTTTCGACTCTCATTGATCTCGTAATACTTTTACCTTCTGATTCTTGCCAGTCCTCTCGATCCTACATATGAAAATTAAAACAATAAATTGATGATAAACTTGTGATAATATTTTAGGTTTAAACAAGTAAAATTTAAAAAATATTAAAAAAATGATTATTTAAAGACATAATAACCTTAAATTTTTTTTTGTTCAAATCTTAAAAAAGGAAAATTATTATAAAACTAAATCATCTATAAAATATTTTAAAAAAGGTTTAAAGTTGAAATATATTAAAGAATAAATACTCAAACACTAGTTTCATTAGCCATAACGTGTAAGTGCACATTTTGTTGACTTTCCATAGCCTCCATTTAATTAAACAAAATAACTAATTTTAATTAATGAGTGATTTCTTTTGGCTTTTTCATAACCATTAACTAATATAATATGCAATCTACTTTCACTTCATGAATAATTTTGTTTTGGATTTTCATAACTATGACTAATGTGTAATATATCTATGCAAATACTACAAGTTTGGGAAATCACGTGAACAGGTGAATGGGTTGAGATCATTTGTGAGGAACTAACCCAACGATCGAGCCTGCTATTTCTGAAATTAGATTACCAGTCTCAGCAACAACTTAACCAATTCAATAATTCATCCAAGATTCCGAATTTATGAACTAATTTCATTAATGTAAAACCCATATTTTTAGGAATGAATATTTGTGGACTGCCATATTGCACCTTGGTTTGCATGCATGTGGGAGCAGATCTCTCCAAACGAGATAATAGGTTTGAAGAAAACCTAACCATCTACAAAACCCATAATTTGTTTCACCAAACTCGCAACCACGAGAGAGTTATTGAGGGGGGATTTTTACGAATTATGCAAGATTCTATTTTCTTGGTTGGTCGTTTTGTAAGTTTGTTTCAGATCATAAAGATAGTCTCTCTGATGTATGAATCTCTATATATACATGATTTTCCTCACTTAGTGGGGGATATGTAATTGCTGTTGAAGACTTTGTGTTTTATAATATACAAGCTATGTACTGTCTACTGCAAATTCGTGTGTATATGCATTTGTTGACTGATTAATTGGTAGAAATTGACCATTGTTCCTCGAAGCAGGGATAATTTTAGGGGTGAATTTTAGCCCATGGGATATTTTTAGGGGTTTTTCTCCAAAAAAAGATTCCCCATTTTGCATTTTTTGAAGCCTAGTTTCGCCCAAATTTGACGGGGTAAACTTTTTTCACCCCAAAAATCGCCAAATTATTATACAAATGATAAAAAATCCTTGGAAATTAAAATATTTTTTGAAAAATATCGCCAAACATTTTATATTTGGTGTTTTTAGAATTGGTAAGATTCACCAACATTTATACACTTTTAAATAAGTATGGTTCCTTAAAATCATCCCTGCCTGGGAGGGCCCCTCAACGACAGTGGATTTCATTTTGTTTTATCTCTGTCAATTCAGCTAAGTATTGTGTGCATTGTGTGATTCCATATTTGCAGTTTATTTTCATCACTCAGCTAAGTGATTGTGTTGTCAATATTGTCTAATATGTAAAAACATTTTTCAGATTCTGAATCAGCAGTATGAATGTTTTATGAAAACGTTTTTTAAAAAGTTATGAATCAACCTATTTTATAAAAACATTTTTTCTTTGTCTCATGCGTTTCATGTCATTTGAGCTCACCGTAAATAGATAGGAAAGAGATCTTTGCTCTACTTTATTTCATGCAATAATGTTAATGCTCTTATTGTAGATTAGGGTTTGAAGTTTAATTTCTTTTTCATGCATTTGAATTCATTTCCATTCTATTGCATATTGGATCCAAGAATTAGTTTTCATTGCTGTATCTTTCATTGATTAGAAAGTATTGCATTTTCAGTTTGATTGAGTTAATTAATAATAGGAATTAGTCTTTACATTGAATTCAATCAAGTAATTTCTTTTACATAGTATAGTAAGCTTTGCTTTGATAATTTGCAATTTGAATTCACATAGTATAATTGTATTTCAATCCTCAATGCATTAGTCTTTGGTTTATTTTGATCATAGAATCATCTTCGATTTGTTCAATAAGTTGTGATTGAAAAGCAAGTAGTATAGTTTCTTGTTTTCGAATAGTTAGTTGCAAGTGAATTTGTGATTTTGCACAAGTAAAATATCTTTTAAATTCATAAAATAGGATAGGTAGTTTGCTTACAGTTTGAATGATTATTTAAAAATAGTTTTGTTTATTTAGCTTAGACTTAACAATAGTATTCCTTGTAAAAAAAATTGTAATTAGAAAATTTCATTTATTTTATTGTAGTTTTAAATGCAAGTTTAATTTAGAATAGTTTCAATTATAAGTAATAATTCATTTTAAGATTGAATTGAACAATGAACTCTATGCTGATATAAAAATTATTAAAACTCAAGTTGATGAAATCTATTAATTTGACAAAACCACTGAAATATTAAATGAGAAATCAATTGCCAAGTTCACTTTTTGTGTCATTACATAGTTTTCTGTTTACTTAATTTAGTTTCTGGATCATATTAGAATGAGTGGTTTTATTAGCTATTTTCATTTGCAAGGATATGTTTTAGAGGTAGGAGTGTATTGAAGTCAGTTTGAACATTATTTCATTGTTGCAATTATGTTAGAATTGAACATTATTTCATTTTAACATTGAATGCTTTGTAGATTTTAGAATTGATTGTATTTATTTACCATTAATATCTTAAATATGAATTGAATTAATGATCACTAGATTAAGAATATTAGTATTAAACATTTTGAATGATTTCTATATTAGATTAGATCAGAATCAACTTTAATCCTGCACATACAGTGCTTGTACCTCAAAGGTTACCTTCTCGAGTTGACATTTAAGTGTTGAATTAGATAGTGCATATTTTACCCAACAACATCTTCATCTGGAAGCAACTCTTCCACCTCTATTATGATTAGTTCTATCGGGATGTGCTTGCTGGTTTGAACTGTTGGATTCACCTTTCTGTTGTTGTTCCCTTCCTCCAGAGCCTCTCACCTTTGCTTTCTGACTCTGCTTTCTCATCACCTTCTCCTCAGCCTTCAAGGAAACCTGATATGCTTCTTCAACAGATCTCAATGACAACAAACCCAATTCATCTTGTATATCAAATATTATACCATTAACATACCTAGATACCCTCTTTGGTGTGTCTTCCATATGTCTAGATATGATATTTACCTTATAAAATTCCTCAGTATACTCCCTAACTGTCATTGACTTTTTCTTAAGATTTTGCATTTTCCTAAACAAAATCAAATTATAATCCTTAAGAATAAATTTACCTCTCAATTTTGCTGTCATTGTGTTCCAGGTATTATTCCAGGCGTTGTTCTTCAATATTCTCTCCTCTTGCACACCATTCCACCATAAGGATGTATGCCCTCTTAACCTTGCGACATCAAATCTAACTTTCCTGTCCTCCTTTTCTCCAACAAAATGAAATTGTTTGTTCATACCAATGATCTAATCAATTAAATCCTCTGAATCCAAGCTTCCATAATAAAATGGCACATCAGCTCTTGAACTAGGACCTGCACCAAAAATATACCTCAACATTCTTACCTCGAGAGTTTCAGCAGTTGTCTCCTCCTCCTCTTCAGGTATCTCTTCATCACTTGTGTCTTCAGTGTTCTCATGATGTCTTCCAGTTTCTAAGGCTTCCAGCCTTGATCTCAGAGATCTTACCTCCTCTCTTAATTTTGCATTAGCAACAGGGCTTCCTCGCCTTCCCCAACCTCTTCTAACTATGACCTACATCTCCTGGCACAAAAGTTCACTACTAGATACAATTTTCCTGTCACCTTGCCTTTCATATAAGAAAACTACTCCAACTTCATAAACTAACAATTTCACAATCTTTTAGAAACAAAGACTATTGTGACCACACTCTCATACCTTCACACAAAATCCCTTTTCTACTATGATACCAAAATGATGACCTCTCTGTCTATGTTAATTAGAAAAAATCAAAACACAAAGTTAAACTAGCTATTTTTAACTAGTTTATCCCTCATAGCAATCCTCAATGAAGCACTTTTCCATGACCCCTCATTGCATATCATCAAGACACCGTGACCAAGATCCTCAACCTAGGGCTTATTGCAATGGTGGAAAAGGTAATTTCGTATACAATAGTTTTGAATGTGATATTCGATCCATTCAATCCACGTCAGAAAACCGTGAAGCCACTGTGGTTTCCATCACACCACCAAGGAATTTGTAACATTCCAGCAACTTCGAGTGTGATATTCTCTTGCAATCATTGAACAATTTATTGATTGATCTCCTCTGTTCGGCTATAATCTTGTTAACCAATCATCCATAACCGTTGATCTACCTCCACAATTCACAATAACCCTTGATTGACTGTGTATAAACCATTCACCTAAGCTCTGTGCATTTAAACAAAGGATTTCTTGCAATTCTTATAATGTATCTATGAATTTCCACCAATCACCTTAGATTTCAATTGATATAAACATCATAGTATAGATTTAAACTAGAATTGCTCATAGTTAGGTTTAGAAAAGTCAATCCATATCTTCCTCATCCACAAATCCATTATACAGATTATGAAATATCTATATATAACAACAATTACACATACATAACTGCAATTTTATCAATTATGCATAAGAAATCGAATTCAGTAGACTAATAAACCTCTTTTCAAGCTTGACTTCTCAAATAGATCTCTACAACTAGAGATTCATATCTATGGGTATTCTCCAGGAAATTGATTCCGATCTCCCCTCCAATCTAAACTCCAAGATTTATGAGTTAACGAAGCTTCTTCACGCTATCCTAAGCTCTGTGAGCTAAACTAAGCTATCTAAGAAAAATAATTCAAACTGAATTAAATACAAGAGGATTCTATTTCTAGATCCTATAACCAAGGAACTCAATATTTATTCAAACTATTAAAAACCTATGACCCATCACTAACTAAATACTAGAATGTCTCAACAGACTTCAACTCAACCATATCTGTTACACATGGAAAGGATCGAGTATCCTTATCCAAATTTATTCAATTTTTAAAAAATAAAAAAAATTACATATGTGTGAGATTATAGGTCTCTTTAGGATTTCTCATGACCTTGTGAAGTCATAGATGACTTCACTTAGGTATTCTATGCTCCTGCATTAGTTTTGAACTTTAGTTATATTTTAAAAAATGGGTTTTTATATGGATTTTTTTAGTATTCCATAACAATCTTTGGTGGATTCCAACGAATGTCATATGGTTGGGCAAGAACATGTGTCTTTATAACATGGTTATCATTTTTATCACATGTAACCAAAATTTGGGAATTTGTGATACCATATTGAGGGAAGTAATCAAGTGTGAAAACCCAATTATGTGCAATTTGACTTAGCCATTTTAAGAGGGAAAACTTACATTTTGGATCGATGCTATTAAGAGATAACTAAGAGGCTATGTTTGGGATCAATGGTTTATTGCCAAGGAGGAAGAGCTCAAGCTATATAATTCCAAACATTTGCATCATAAGGGACATTGGGTATTGGAATGCAATTTTAATGGAGAGCCTGTGATAGCTTAACTTTGAGTTCCATTTGTGAGAGAGGCTCCATGAGGAGACTCCATTTTTTAGGTTCCATTGAGAGGACTTCACAACTCATGTTAGATTTGCTATGTTTGGAGGCTTGATTTGAGAGAGAGACTCCATTTTGCTCCATGTCATTTTGGAGGTCATGCTTTATACATTGATCATGTTTGGAAGAATGTTGTTTTGCTCGAGGATCGAGGGTTGTGGAATAAAGTTGTTCAAATAGCATGATATCTACATCATGGAGAAATTTTGATTCTACAGATTGTGTAACCTAAGGAGGATCAAATATAGATCCTGCGCTAGTGAAAATTATGCCCTTCGACGCTCTCAGTCCGAAGCACATTTTGTGAAGGACCTGGATTGAGGGTGTAGCCTTTCAGATGCAATTATTGTGAAAGAGAAGATTGGGATCACTTGTTGAAAATTATGCAGGTAAATCCATATTATGTACTTTTATACATTTTGACATCAAATTAATGGATCGGTACCTTTATTTTGACTAGGCCTAGAGACGTAGCTAGGGAGGTCTTCGTGAAATCCATTATCATCTCATCTTCCATTGATGGTTCAATGTCTTGGTTTTTTATTGTTTATTTATAATTCATACTTTATTAGATGCTTATGTTTACATGGACTAAGATGCTAGAAAAATGATCCTTATCTAGAATTTGATGTGATAAGGTTCTCACCAAGTCTAGATCATGCTAGCCATTGACAATGGTTTGTGTCATAGAAATGGTGTTACGGTGGAGAGAGTTTCCATAGGGGTCAGATTCCTATCACCTTTCCAACTTCCAACTAAAACTAATAATTTTTTATAAAATTTGTTGACCACACATTTTGATTAATTAGTTACACGTTTGACTAAATGACTTGATAAATGTTTTGCTATATTTGACTGAAAAAATTCCTTGTGACGGGCATTTTCTCATCAAAATCCAACCCTGGTTTGTAGTATTCATTATAATAAATTTCAAAATCCATGGAGCTTTTACATCACGTTTATTAGAAATTCATATATTTTTAGTTTTTTTATTTATTAAACTTTTCATTATTTATGGTGATAAAATGAATGAAGTTATTTTTTCGTATATAAAAATATATACGATCTATATATTGTTAGGATATTTAGACACTTGGGAGTTAGTTAAGATCAATTTGTGTAATATATCCATTAGGTAAAGTGTGTTTCTTTAGTATGCATTAGTATGCATTTGTAAATATTCTAATCCGACGGTCATGATATGTTCTAGACATAAAGTGATCCGACAGTTCAACTTCTCTTAGATCATACCTGCCATTGATTCATGGCTTAACACCCGATTGGTCCATGATCTCTATTTAAAGAGCATGGATGGTCCTTGGATAGTGGATTGATTATGAGAAGCTCATTTGTAACTTTTCTTCTTTTACATAATAAATTGCTCCAAGTAGCTATTTGGCTGGGGCCATGGACTGTTTCCCTCTCGAGGGTTTTAACCACGTGACAAACATCGATGTATTGATCTGTGATCTATTTGTGTGAATTGGTTTCTTTAGGTGTTTGGTATTTTGGGAGTACCCTGTGTACCCCAACATGGTATCGGAGCGTTTATGAAGAGTCCCTTCTAGTTTTGATGAAGATCTAGAACCGATGTTGGTGAAACTTTGAAATGGTTTCTGGTTCTAGAGTTTTTGTGCATTTGTGGCCTATGGGAGCTATTCCATTGCGTTCAGAGCATCGTTTCCATTGGGAAATAGTGTTTGTTTCATTGAACCCCTTTGTGTGGAAATTTTTTTTTTTAGTTTTTGTTTTTTGTTTTGTTTGTGATTTGCAAGAAAAAAAAGTCAAGCACGAAGACCAAGAGAGAAGAGTAAAAAAAAAAAAAAGGCCCCTTCCTCTTTGCCTTCTTTTACGTACCTTTTAAACTTAGCTCACTTGGTTCAAAGTTGCTTTATTCCTTAATAGGTAGTTAGTTTAAGTATTATTAAGTTACTTTTTAGTGCATGCAATTTCTATTTTCAAGTTACTTTATTGTAAAAGTGCATCTCACTTAAATAAAATAAAATAAAAAGTGAGTCACTTAAGTCTTGTAATTTATTTCCGCACTATTTAAAAGTAACATTATTGTAAAAGTGAACATCACTTATTTTACAAAAGTGATTCACTTAAAAACAACTTTCTTGTAAGTGTTTGTCAAAGGTTCATCTTGGGAAGAAGGGGGTTCTTTTTTTTAGTTGGTCAAGTTAATATCTGCCATGTCACTATTGGGGACATCTTCAACATTTTCTTTGATCAGGCATAACTTCATTATCCAGAATCTATTTTCAGTGCCGTATTTTTTGAAACAGCCTAATTTTTCGATCTCTTTGCATCCAGATAGTTAGTTTCTATTTTTTTAGCCATTATTTTACAGTATGTCCACCCTTTGTGACATTCTACTTACCGGTTCTAACTATTTCTCACAAAAATATCGTATGGAATATGTTCTATGAAGTAGGGGACTTTTTAGAATTACCTCAAGGAAAGAAATAGAACCCACTGATGATGATAAAAAAATAAAATAGGAAAACAAATGTGATGAAGCTCGTGGATTGATTGGGATGTCAATCTCTACTGATTTGTGATTCCATATATCTGGAATTCATGAACCTGATAAAACTTGGGAAAAGTTGGAATATGTGTTTGGTAAACACAATGAAATTCGAGGTCATCAACTTGAGAATGAGTTGATTTCTTTGAATGCAAGTGATTTTTCATGTATTCAAGATTACTTATCTAAGTATAAAACTATTAGACTCTTATGTGAAGAATGCAAGATTAAGAAATAAAACAAACAATGTATTTATCATATTCTTTCCAAACTTGGACTTGCATATTCTATTTTTGTATCTATATTTTACTCCATGAAAGAATCCTTGAATGCAACTAGCTATGAAGAGCCTACTCTTGAGTCCTTTTGTGATTCCTTAATTAGAGAGAAATATAAGCTCATTCATCTTGGAATGATTAACAATGAAGATACATCTGGGAAATCCTTATTGTCCCAACAAAAAGAAAAGTCCAAGCCTCCCAAGAAACAAAATTTTTGCAATAATAATCCAAACAAGGGTCCCAAACCCTATTAGTCAGCTCCTTATTTAAAAAATGACAAAGGATCCAAGACAAAAGGAAAGAAGACTAAGCGTTATTGCAATTTTTGTGGGAAAGATAATCATGATGAATCTAAGTGTTTCAAGAAGATTTCATCCTTGGAAGCAACAATGAAGAAGCACCACATTAACCTAGATTCATCTTCAAAATCTACCTCTCATGGACATGCACTTTGTGCCACTAGTTACTCTTATACTGCATCTTCTTCTTCTACTTCAAATGAATGACTCATTGATTCTGGAGCATCTTATCATATGGCTAAGGATCAAGCCATCTTTTCTACTATGCATGAATGTAACACAAAAAAAATCTTTGTTGGTGATGATAGATCTCTAAGTGTTGTAGGATTTGGAATAGTTCCAATAGAAAATGGTCATTTTAGTGATGTACTATGTGTTCCAATAATTTACTGCAATTTGATATCAGTCTATTAAATTACTCATTCGGGTGAAGGTAAAACTATGACGTTTACACCTCACCAAGTTGTAATCAAGGATTTTAAAGATCCTCAAAATGTCTTTGCTACTGGAACTATTGATGATATTACCAGGTTGTACAAATTTAACAACTTTGGGTCGTGACATTTTCCTTTAGTTTTTTTTGCTCATAATGATAACTTCAGCAAACTTTGGCATGAGCGATTTGGTCACTAAAATTATCTCTCATTGCAACAACTATGTAAAGACAATATGGTGACTGTTCTTCCGATGGTATCTTGCAAGGATGGTGTTTGTTCTGGTTGTGTACTCGAAAAACATCATCAGGACAGTTTTGACAAACATGCCTCTTGGCACGCTTTGGTTCCCTTGGAGCTTGTGCATAGTGACTTGTGTGGTCCTCTTCCATTTGCTTCCTTTTCTGGTTTCAAATATTTCTTAACTTTCATTGATGACTACTCCAAACACACTTGGGCTTACTTCCTAAAACTTAAGAGTGAAGTATTTAACATTTTCTTAGCCTATAAGGCCCTTGTTGAAAAACTATATGGTCATCCAATTATTAAGTTAAGATCTGACAATGGAGGAGAATATGTTAACAAAAAGTTCACTAATTTTTGCACTGAACAAGGAATCCAAAAAAAAAAAACTGTTCCATATACACCACAACAAAATGTTGTAGCTGAACGGAAGAACCACACTTTAAAACAAATGGATAATTGTATGATCCAATCTAAGGGACTAAGTCTTCAATATTGGGTTGAAGCCATAAATTGTGCAAATTACATAGCTAATCGCACACCCACTAAATTTTTACAAGGTATAACACCGAGAATCATGATCCAGAAACTTTTGCAAAAGCTTCAAGAAATCTAGATTGGGATGTAGCTATGGATGAAGAATATCGTTCCTTAATGGCGAACGATACTTGGGGATCTTGTTCCTCTTCCAAAAGGAAGAAAACTTGTCATATGTAAATGGGTCTACAGAACTAAGTATGCATCATATGGAAGTGTTGAAAGACTTAAGGTAAGGTTAGTTTCCAAAGGTTTTTCCCAATTTGAAGGGATTGACTATATGAAACATTTTCTCCTGTCACCAAAATGAACTCCATCTGCCTTGTTCTTTCCCTTGCAACCTTACATAACTGGGAAGTCCATCAAATGGATGTCAAGTCTACCTTTTTACATGGTGATTTATAGGATGAAATTTACATGGAACAACTTCCTGGATATGTTCAGGATAACTCTAGCCTTGTCTGTCAGCTTAAGAAATCCTTATATGGACTTAAGCAAGCTCCTAGAGCTTGGTATGCCAAAATGGATATCTTTCTCCTTGACACTGGTTTTTCTAGATGCCATTCTTACCCCAATGTCTATACCAAGAAAGTAGGAAACCATATCATCATACTTCTTTATGTTGATGATCTTATCCTTACTGGTAATGACCTTAAACTTTTAACCCATGTGAAATCCAGTCTTAAGAAATATTTTGAAATGTCATACTTAGGACATTTGCATTATTTTCTTGGTCTCCAAGTCTTGCAAACCAAAGAAGGAATCTTTCTTTCCCAGTCTAAGTATGCTTGTGACCTTCTTTGTCACTTTCACATGGAAGATTGTAAACCAATCCTTTCTTCTTTCTAGTCTGGAGTCAAACTTTCTGGCACTTGTACTTCACCTAAAGTAGATGCCTCCTTGTATCGTTAGATTATTCGTAGTCTCTTATTCTTGACTCATTCCCATCCTGACCTTTCCTTTGTCATTGGTCGTGTTTTCCATTACATGCAAACACCTCATGAAAGTCATTGGAAAGAAACAAAAATAATAGTTCGATATATTCGAGGTACAATTCAGTTTGGGATTCATTATAGTATAGGGGGGGACACCTTTGTTGGTTGGTTTCACTGATTCAGATTGGGTCGGTGAACCTGATGATCGAAATTTTACTTCATGTTATGTTTTCAGTCTAGGATTTGAACCTATCACTTGGGATTGTAAGAAACAAAACGCTCTTTCTCTTTCTTCAGTAGAAGTAGAATATTGAGCTACAGTTAATGCCAGTCAGGAAGCTTTATGGCTTCGATAGATCCTTTCAGATTTTGGACTCGAGCAGTAGCATCCTACTCCACTTTGGTTTGAAAATCAAAGTGACATCAAGCTTGCCAAAGATCCAGTTCTACATCAACGCAGCAAACAAATTGAGATACATATGCACTTCATCAGAAATCTTGTTCATGATCGTGTTCTGGAAATGCTATATTTCCCTACAGATGATCAAGTTGCAGACATTTTCACCAAGTCTCTTACAGAATAGAAGTTTTCTAAACTTCGGCCTATGTTAGGAGTTCATGTTGATGTATTTTTAACTTCAGAATGTATTCACTTATATATATTATGTCTTGTACCCCGATGTTTATTCCAGGAAGTGTCTATAATGTATTTGAGTCAAATCATGCCCCGATGTTCCTATTGGGAGGTTCTATAATGTAAACAAGTCATGTCAAGTCATTGTGGGTAACCCTCCTATTGTTTAAGGGTTAAAGACTCCGCAGTTTCGGGGCACTAGAGTTATTAAACTCTCCTAGAGAAGTCGGCCCTAGTAGGGTTTAGTCAATTTGGGAATTAGTATAAATAGAGAGCTAGCCTCTCTATTTATCACACACTCACTCACACTCAGTTGTAGTGCATAGCTGAGAAAGAAGAAGACACGGGGGCTAGGAAGAAAGAGGTTACTGCTGCCGAGAGATCATCTTACTGTTTTTGGGGCTTTTCTATTTGGTGTTGATTCTATCTCTGAGGAAGTTGCAGGGTTTTCTCCATTTATGGTTTCCCCAAGGAAAAACATTGTGTTCATTATCTCTTGTGTTTGATTGTTGTGATTATTATTCTCTCAATTAAAGATCCTAATATAATGCTAGCTTAATGTTAAAAATCTAGCATGCTATCAGAGCTAACCTGAGAAGAAGACACTGTGCATCTATGAGAACTAGGGCTTCCTACTTTGTGGATCATCCTTCACATATTTTTAGAAAAAGAAGGTTGGATTAACTCTCCTCCCTAAGGCGTATCTTTCTGTTGAAGAAGAATCCAATTATGAGGTTTTTCACTTTTGGATCTGACACTGCTACTAGAAATTAAGGCTTTCCACAGAAGTGGAATTTCTTAGTGAGCCCAGGATTGGATTGATCTCCTCCTCAAAATTGAAGTTTAGATACCAACACTGCAAAATTTCAGCTCCAAATCTAAATCCAACATCTTGATCTGGTAAGATCTAAATCTTTTGTATTTCCATTTGAGGTTCTCAGTTAAGATGTCTCATCATACCAAGCTTGATGAAAAGCTTGAGGGAGCTGATAACTTCTGAGCCTGGAAGTATAGGATCTCCTTGGTCCTGGAAGAAAATGAGTTAGACTCCTATATCAATGAGGAGGTTCGAGTTCTAGAGGGAGATGAGGCTAAGTCCTTACATAAGAAGAAGTTGGTTATGGCAAAGAGGATTATTCCTGATTCAATCACGGATCACCTCATACTACATGTGTCCTCCTTAAAGACACCTAAATCTATGTTTGATGACCTAACCAAATTGTTTGAAGGGAAGAACATAAACCAGGAGATAAATCTGAGAAACCAACTGAAGAATGTAAAGATCAAGAATGCAGAGACCATCCAGTCTTACTTTACAAGGGTTTCTCATATCAAGGAACAACTGAAAGCAGTAGATGAATAAGTAGAAAATGTAGAGATTGTAATGACCACCTTGAATGGTATCCCTAGATCATGGGACTCCTTTATTCAAGGAATTTGTGCGAAAAAGAAGTTAGTCAAGTTCGGCAGACTTTGGGAAGAATGCTCATAAGAAGAAGCTTGGATAGCAACTTGAGAAGAAAAGATGGGAAGTGAATATCAAGCTCTTACAGTACAATCCAAGAAATCCAGATCTAGCCACCACAAAAGTAAGTACTCTCATCAAAGGAATAACCCTAGAAATCCTAGAGATACGTCTAAGTACATTTGCTATACATGTGATGAAAGAGGACACTTTGCTAGAGATTGTCCTAGAAACAAAAGTAGTTCTCACAAGAAGAAGGGAAACAAGAGAAGACATCATGCTCATGTTGCAGAAGATGATGAACCTTCCACAAAGAGAAGTAGACAAGTCAGTGATGATTCTTCAAGTGATGAAGAATATGTTCTGATTTTCACTCTCACGTGAACTATCACACATGGAAGCAATGATTGGCTTATAGACAGTGGTGCTTCCAAACATATGACAAGATTCAAGGAATCCTTTTTGAAATTATTTGAACATGAATCACCTCACAAGGTGAAACTTGGAGATGACTACCAGTATCCAATAAAAGGTAATGGGGAATCCTCATATAAGCTAGACTCTGGAAAGTCTATGACAATGAAGAAAGTATTGTTTGTACTAGGACTAAACAAGAATCTCCTCTCCATATATGCATTAGATGCAAAATGAATGAGGGTTGCATTTATAGATGGTCAAGTCATCATGTGGCCAAAAGAAAAGACTATTGATGATGCAGGAGTGGTTGGGGAACAAGAAGGAGGTTTATACAAATTGAAGGGCCATCCAGAACAAGCTTTGGTTCATGACTCGGTAGAACCAAATGAGCTTTGGCATAGAAGGCTTGCACATGTGCATTATAGAGCACTACCGCTCACAAGCAAAGTTGTTGAAGGTCTCCTAGACATGAAGGTGTATGCAAATGATGTGCGAAAGGGAAGAATACAAAGAAGACATTTCCAAGTAGCGAAAACAAGGAAAAAGGAATCTTGGAAATCATCCCCTCTAATGTATGCGGTCCAATGTCATCCAGTTCACTAAGCGGGTATGTATACTATGTTTCTTTCATTGATGACTTTTCTAGGAAGACATGGATTTACTTCATGAAGAACAAAGATGAAGTTTTCAGCAAGTTCAAGGAATTCAAAGCCTTCATTGAGAACCACACTGAAAAGAAGATAAATACCTTTCGATCAGATAATGGCAGAGAATTCACATCAAATAAATTCAAATAATTATGTAAAGACTTAGGGATTAAGAGGGATTTATCCACTCCATATAATCCACAACAGAATGGGATTGTAGAAAGGAAGAATAGAACTATCATGGAAGCTGCAAGAGCTATGCTTCATGACCAAGATCCTCCTATGCATCTATGGGCAGAAGCTTCTAGAACAGTGGTGTATGTATAGAACCATACTCCTCACAGAGTGCTTGAGAACAAGACTCTTGAATAAGTCTTCTTCAGAAAGAAACCAGAAGTCAACCATCTCAAAATATTCGATTGTCCTATATACATTCACATTCCGAAAGAAAAGAGGACGAATTTAGATCCTTCAAGAAAGAAGGGTATATTTGTGGGATACTCTGAAAGCTAGAAGCCTTACAGAATATACTTCCTAGGGTTCAAGAAGATTGACATTAGTAGAGATGTAACATTTGACAAAGATTCAGCCTACATCAAATCTAGGAAGAAACTGGCTGAAGAACCTGAAGAAACAAGAGCACCCATAATTCATGATACAACCATGAATGAAGAGATTCAAGAAGAAGATCAAGAATTAGAAGAACCTCAAGAACTTGTAGATCCACCTCTGGAGAGGAATCCTCATAAGAGGAAACCTGCTTGGGTACGTGAAAATATGCAAGGTGTAGAAATATATGGATCTTCAGGAGAAGCACTTAGAGGAAGAAAGAGAACTAGGTCTTGCTCCATTTATGTAGCCTTGCTATGTGAAACTATTGATAAAGAACCTTCTAACTATGAAGAAGCGGCAGATAGAAAAGAATGGAAGGATGCTATGATCGAAGAGTATCAATCGATCATGAAGAATGATGTTTGGGATGTTGTCCCAAGACCAGAAGGGAAGTCCATTGTAATTTCCAAATGGATCTACATTATCAAACATGATACAGATGGTAGCATAGAGAAATATAAAGAAAGACTTGTGGCTCGTGGTTTCTCCCAAAAAGAAGGAATAGATTATGAAGAAACTTTTGCACCTGTAGCCGGATACACTTCCATCAGATTAGTACTTGCTCTAGCTGTAGTGATAAAATGGAAGATACACCAGATGGATGTCAAGACTGCTTTCTTGAATGGTGTAGTAGAAGAAGAAGTGTATGTGGAGCAGCCACTCAGTTTTGAGACACATGACAGGGAGTCTCATGTGTGTAGATTGAAGAAAGCCCTGTACGGTTTGAAACAGGCACCCAAGACATGGTACGGAAAAATTGATAGTTTCCTATCCAGTTTGGGATTTATCAAAAGTAAAGCAGATTCCAACCTTTACTACAAGGTTGAAGAGGGAAATCCAGTGATACTCCTACTATATGTGGATGATCTGTTTGTAACAGGTATGGATGGTTTGATTGTTGATACAAAGAGGAAATTTGTTGCCGAGTTTTAAATGAAATACTTGGGCATGATGCACTATTTCTTAGGCATGGAGGTGTGGCAGAATGCAGATGGAATCTTCCTTGGACAAGGGAAGTATGCAGTAGAGATTCTGAAGAGATTCAGGATGATGGACTAGAAGGCCATAACTACACCTATGGTATCGAACCTAAAGATATTAAGTAATGCTTCATCAGAAGTGGTTGATGCTACGATGTATTGTCAGATGATTAGGTCCTTGATGTAGCTGAGGGACATGAGACCAGATATTTGCTTTGATGTGAACACCTTGAGCCAGTTCCTGATAGATCTGAGACATGTTCACTTGATTGCTGCAAAGCATATTCTGAGATACCTGAAGGGTACAGTTAATTATGGGATCAAGTACGAGGAAAATTAGAATATTAACCTAGAGGGTTATGTTGATTCAGATTGGGCCGGTAGTGCCATCGATAGGAAGAGCACTTCAGGGTGTTGCTTCAGTATGGGATTAGATGTGATCTCTTGGTTTATCAGGAAGCAATCCTATGTGGCACTGAGTACAGTTGAAGCAGAGTATGTCACATATTTTTTAGCTAGTTGTGAGGTAGTGTGGCTAAGGAAGATTTTGTCTGATTTATTTGATCTCCAGTTGGATGCTACTTGTATACATTGCGACAACCTGAGTTGTGTGAAGTTGTCAGAGAACCTAGTGTTCCATGACAAGTTGAAGCATATCGAGATCAAGTTTCACTATATCAAGGATATGGTGTAGAGAGGAGCAGTGAAGCTCCAATATGTTGCGATGGATGAACATATAGCTGATGTGTTAACGAAGCCATTGGCTAGAGTGAAGTTTGAGTACTTCAGGGAGAGGCTTGGTTTTCTCTAGATCGAGGTTCCATCCAAAGGGAAATGATGAGACCTAGAGCCATTCTGACATGGTGAGAGGATTAGGTTTCTTCCATGGTTAGATGTAAGGGATGATCCATTCTGGCATGGTGAGAGGATTGGTTCCTTCCATGTCAGATGTGAGTGTTGAGCCATTCTCATGTGACTATAGAATTGGTTCCTACATGATCAGATATAAGTTCTAAATGCCATTATTAGAATGGAGGCACCTGGTCAGTTACCAAGAATAATCAATCTAGGACTAAGGGCCATTATAATATGATTATGGGATGTAGTCTTACATGATCAGATGTGAGTGCATGGCCATTCTGATGTGATTGAGAGATGTGTTCCCACTTGATTAGATATAAGGGCTAATTCCATTATCTAAGAGAATGGAGGCACCTGGTCAGTTACCAGGAATCCTCAGTTTGGGACTGAGATCCCTTTCGATGCAGTGCTTTCGAACATGGTCGAATGTAAGTGCAAAGCCCTTTCGATGCGGTGTTTTTGAACATGGTTGAATGTAAGTGCAGAGCCATTTCAATACGATGTTTTTGAACATGGTCGGATGTAAGTGTTTATCCTTTTCAATGCAATGTGTTCGTACATGGTCGGATATAAGTATTGAGCCATTCTATCATGATGTTTTTACACATGGCCAGATGTGAGTGCTGGGCCTTTCTGACAAGATGAGGTCAAATGTGAGTGCCAGGCGTGCCTTTCTGACAAGATGAGGTCAGATGTAAGAGCTGGGTGGGCCATTCTGACTTAGGGTCAGATATAAGCTCTAAATACCTACATGAAGGGTAGGCCTAAAACTAGCATGAAAAAGGGCTAGCTCTGTAGAACTTTTTATGACGAGAAGAATTGAGAGATAGCACCATTCTGAGATAGCACCAATGATGATGGTCCAGATCAAGTGATGATCCAGATGTGATGTTGATCTAGACTTGATGATGATATAGATGAAGTGATGATCTATATTTGATGATGATACAATGATGATGATCCAGCAGTGATGTTCTATCAGTCATGATGATCCAGATCCTGTGATGAAGAAGACTTGAAGAAGAAGATGACTTGAAGATGAAGAAGACTTGAAGATGAAGAAGAATTGAAGAAGAAGATGACTTGAAGATGAAGAATACTTGAAGATGAATACAACTTGAAGATGACGATGACGAGACGATACAGTCGATACAGAGAAGAAGACCAGTGCTGAAAATTGTGTCAAAAGAATACCTTCCTAGTTAAGAGGGAGTGTTGATGTATTTGTAACTTCGGAATGTATTCACCCATATATATTATGTCTTGTACCCCAATGTTTATTCTGGGAAGTGTCTATAATGTATTTGAGTCATTCCATGCCCCAATGTTCCAATCAAGAGGTTCTATAATGTAAACAAGTCATGTCAAGTCATTGTGGGTAACCCTCCTATTGTTCAAGGGTTAAAGTCCCCACAGTTCTAGGGCACTAAGATTATTAGACTCTCCTATAGAAGTTTTCCATAGTAGGGTTTAGTCAAGTCAATAAATAGTATAAATAGAGAGCTAGCCTCTCTATTTATCACACACTCACTCACACTCAGTTGTAGCGCATAGCTGAGGAAGAAGAAGACACTAGGGCTAGGAAGAAAGATGTTATTGTTGTCAGGAGATCATCTTACTATTTTTGGGGATTTTCTATTTGGTGCTGATTCTATCTCTGAGGAAGTTGCGAGGTTTTCTCCATTTATGGTTTCCCCGAGGAAAAACACTGTGTTCATTGTCTCTTGTGTTTGATTGTTGTGCTGGTTATTCTCTCAGTTAAAGATCCTAATATAATGCTAGCTTAATGTTAAAAATATAACAGTTCAGGAATGTGTCATTAAGGGGGGATAGGCTCTAATTCTTCCTTCCTTCTCCTAATAGTGTCACTTTTGTAAATCCTTCAATCCTATCCCAAGTTGTTCTTAAGGGGGGATGTTAGAATATTTATACACTTAGGAGTTAGTTAAGATCAACTTCTGTAATATATCTGTTAGGTAAAGTGTGTTTCTTTAGTATGCATTAGTATGCATTTGTAAATATTCTAATCCGACAGTCACGATATGTTCTAGACATAAAGTGATCCGACGGTTCAACTTATATTAGATCATACCTGCCATTGATTCGTGGCTTGACACCCGATTGGACCATGATCTCTATTTAAAGAGCATGGGGGGTCCTTGGCTAGTGGATCGATTATGAGAAGTTCATTTGTAACTTTCCTTCTTTTGCATAATAAATTGCTCCAAGTAGCTATTTGGTTGGGGTCATGGACTGTTTCCCTCTCGAGGGTTTTAACCACATGACAAAAATTGGTGTATTGATCTATGATCTATTTGTGTGAAGTGGTTTCTCTAGGTGTTCAGTCTTTTGGGAGTACCCTGTGTACCCATACACATATATAAATTAATCTATTAATCTATTTGTAAGAAATAATATGTTTATTTTATTTTAGTTTAAATCATACATAGATTCATCTTTCATGTCAGATCTATGGAATGTCTTTTCCTTAGAGTGAAAATATTTAAAGAAAGTTTTGAAATTCTATGGGAATCATTATATATGTAGAGTTAAGAAGAGGTTTGAGTGGAGAATTAACATGGTTTGGTGGAGTTTGACGTAAGTTGTCCATTGTTTTGGAGGCCTTGCAATTTTCCATTTTGCAATTTGGCGTTTCAACTATGTATGTGGTTGTTTTTTACAATGGGTTCTCATGCAGGAATTTGGTGGAGGTTTGGTATTTCAAAGGCGTGTCTTTATAATGTTCCTACTTAGAATTTTGGAGAGAAGTACAAATTGGGTAAAATTCGAGTTTAGCTAGTCATGACTCTAGAGGGTTCCAACTTTCACCAAATGGTCCTCAATTTTAAAGGAAATGGTATGGTGAGTCTTGAAACATCCAAATTTGTTTTATGGACACTTTTTATCTAACTTTATACCTCTGTGAACTTGTTTTGGGTCAAGGAGAAACAACACAAATTTACTAGGAAAATGTGGTCACCTAGTCCTTGTTGGTTTGGTTCCAAACACAACCAAACCTTATTATTACAGAGGGATCCTATGGTATTTAACACATACTAACATACATCATAAAATAAATTTTTGAATCATAAATTGATTTTGACATGTTACTCAATTTTGCACAACTTTGGCCAATTTCTAGCTTTAGACTAATGAAACCCAAGTTGACCCAAATGCACCCAAATGACTTCAACTTATTTATAGAATATATTGATGGGTATTAGGAAATCCTATTGCATAATATTATATCTCATACACTTTCCAATTTCTTGTGCAACTTTCTTTTGGCCATAGGGAAAGAAGGGAAAAAACACTAGGAAATCGATGTTAAAACCCCCAAGGGTAGATGACACTTTTGGCTCTCCAAATGTAGTAAGAACCTAAAAAATTTGAGAAAAGAGTATGAGGATAAATATCAGACATCAATATATGTAATTAATCATGGGTATTATCTCTGTAAACTGATTATAAAGTGCAACTTTCGCATGACCACTTTTAGAGAAATTGCTTATGGGGAAATTGCATAACTAGCTCAATTTTAACATATGAAAGGTAGAGTTAAAGGTTCATATCAGGATGTGACATATAGATACCATATATATAATACACATTCCTTCCCCAAAATTATTAAACATCAAATAAATTCCTTCACACAAGGCTGGTATACAACTCATTCAGTATGGGAGTCAAATGCATGAAAACTAGTGATTTAAGAGCATGGAATTGCAAGCGTTTCACATATGTATTTCTTGGATTTTGAGCCACATATCATAGGGAAATGAGATTATAGAGTAATAAATCATATATGGCTGTCAAAAATCATTAAATGCATATAATATCCCCCATACAAATCTGATATAAAACTACTTCAAGGTTGAAGCCAAATCCATGAAAACTAGTTATTCAAGAGAATGTGAATGCAAGCCTTTCATATATGTATTTGTGATATTTAGAATTATATATCATATGGAAATAATACTAAATATCCATAAGAAATATATCAAATATCAGGAATCAAATATACTCATCAAAGCGCAAGAACCACTCCAACAAGTGTGCCCTCAACATGAGAGTATGGGGAAATGGAGAAGAAGGAATGAGAGAATAGGGAGATAGATGAGAATTCGAACTGTATGGACCTTCAAATTGAAACTAAAATTCCTTATCTAAACTACAATTATAGTTCTGAGTGGCCTCTTTATCAACCAACTTGGAAAGGAATCCAAATCCCTTGAAATTGGTTCACAAGCAGGGAGAGTGAACACTCACTGTACAATGGACAAGAAAAAGCTCTCCAAATGTCAAAGGCCAATTAAAAAATGATAAAAATATATTTTCCTTATTGATTACATCCATTTATTAACTTCATGAGGCCTCATAAGTTCGTATTTCCCTCCATGGTCTTCCTCCAACTCATCTTAGTGGTTTAGTAACTCCTTGACACTTGTCTTCCTCCTCATGCTCCAATTCTTTCCCCAATTAAAATGGATGCCTATAACTCCCAAATTATACCTCTTGGTGGCTATTTTTATCCCTATTGTGTCAAATTTTTCATATGTCTGCAATCAGGTCTGAATTTGTCATATTTGTCATAGAATCTTTCATCATTTGTTGTCATAGAGTGCATGGAATCTCCTTCCAAGTGGCACACATTGTCTTCTAGTATCTTCCTCTTCCATTGGAGTTAATATTCTTTACGAATTCAAATTCCTTTGTTCATTATATGTTATTTGACACCACATATCCTTCCAATAACGTTAACTTACCCATGTGTTCAAATTTGGATGAAGATCATGTCAAGTGTGTGGGGAATCTAGTCACCCAAAGGATCCACAACCTTCCAAGTGTCTTCATGAACCCATGCCACCTTATTTTATTATAATTTATCATTTATGTGACCCATTTAAATGTGAATATGGTAAAGTAAATTCCTTTTGGGTCCCATAGCCCCTTATTACAAAATGTATGTCTCCATCTCAACCTAGGTAACTAGTAGGTTGGTGAAACATATTTGCAAGTAGTGTTATTTATAAATTATTTAATTGGGGGCATGGCAGTCTTGCAATCTATGTTTACTTTGTGCTTTGAGGATGGTGTCTGTATTGTTCAATCCTAAATTTTGACATGGTTACTTTATGCATTGAGGATGGGTCTGCATTGTTCAATCCTAAAGTTTGACCTTTTGTATTTTTTCAATCTTTTGGTGGTTTAAAAATTAAAAATTAAAAACCTTAAGTTTATAGAAGAAGGAAAATAGTAATGTAAGCACATTATTTTATGATGCTTTTTTAATGATTTTGAATCTATTTTATTCATAAAAACACTAGGTTTATAAAAAAAAGGAAAATAGTAGTGTAAATAAGTACATTATTTTATGACATTTTTTAATGATTTTTACCCTATTTAATTCATATTAATTTTAAAGTGTTTTCTTAACACTAATTTTTAATAAAGTTTTAAACTTAGATATTAAAAATTTAAAAGAAATCTAAAATTATTATATCAAGTGCATTTATGGATAGTTATGTTAAATTATTTCTCATGAATTAAAATTAGTTATTACTTATAGATAACATCATTTAAAAATAATAATAATTTATTATTTATAGTTAATATCAATTTAATAGAATTTTTTCAAGAAAATTATTTAGCACCAAATATTTTCCAATGAATTAAAATTTGCATATTACTTATAGTTAACATTAACCTATTGGCAAATATTTCCCTACGAACTAGCACAACCACATTATTAAAGTGGTTGGTGTAAACCGATAGACATCATTATTAAAGCTTACAAAGCCTACGATGATAACTGGATAATATGTCTTTCATGTATCATCTGGATAATATCTCTTTCATGTGCATCCTTACTATCATCAATGTACATAGAGACACATAGTAAAAGCACCCACTTCATGCATATGAAATTCTATTATTTTTATAAATAATAATTTAATGAATAGTTCATCCATTTTAAAGTTTTTTTCTTGAATTTCATTTTCTATAAACCAGCCTAGATCCAAATCCTAGGCTCTATCAAGCGCTGAGAGGGATCAAATATCTTGAGGTGCAAACCTCCTTGAGTGCAATACCTGAGAAAAGGTTTGCACCTCGGGAGATTTGATCCCTCTCGGTGCTTGATAGAGCCTAGGATTTGGATCTAGGCTAGTTTCAGTCGTGGGCGGTGACACAAAACTGGAGTTTGATCAACATTGTAAGGAACATGTTAAGTTGAAAACAGAGATAGATTTGTGAGAATTATCTCAATGTAAATAACGTTACATAATGCCTCTTGCTTTCTGATTTTTTTGTTGTTCTACATTACGTAATGCTTCTTGCTTTCTGATTTTTTTGTTGTTGTAATGTAAATAACGCTATGTTTATGTTACGTTCAACATTCTGATTTTTTTGTTGTTCTGCAAATTGATTTCTTGCTTCTTCCAATTGCTTCGACTTTCTCTGTCGATATGCTCTTTGTCGATCAACGTTTCATTTTCTTTGTTCTTCTAGTTCTTGTGTTGTCAATCCATCAAATTTTCTTGTTCGATATTCTATTTGTCGGGATGTATGTTCTTTATTTCGTTCTTCTCCTTCTTCTAATGTCATTTTGTTAGATTTTCTTCCTTGATATGCTTCTTGACGTTCGACGTTTTGTATTTTTTGTCCCTCTCTTGTTTGTCTCATAGCATCTTCCATTTTTAGGTTAGACTCTGTATAGAAAATGACAATCATTATATATACACTAATTTTTTTAATCAATGAAATCTACACTGAAATTCATGTGCTGAAGTAATAATAGCTACACAAAAACACAATACAGTGAAAACTATGCAATTTAAAAAAAAAACATACACTTAATTCTATGAAATTTAGAACTCAATACATTTTTTTAAAATTAAGTAATTTGAGAGGATTGAACCTTCAACCTCATGCCCATTATCCTAACAACCTTACCACTATACCATAGGTACTTCTTATGATTAATAGTAAGGAAAATATTTATAAACTTAAACAATATTGTATTTGGTGAAAATAAAGGAAATGTTGATCAAGAGGATTTTCCCAAAACTAAGTAGTTGACTGTGCTTATGGTCATTCATTGACCACTTTACTTGTAACTGTGCTAGTATATTTATACTAAACAATTTATAAATAAATCTAGTTACTATTTAATATATTATACTCATATTGATTATTTATAATAGTATATTATTTTGTTAAAATGCTACTTCACTTTTCACTTATATAGTAGTATTGTTTATATTCTATATAAATGAATTTATAAACAATAATTAAGTGATATGTTTAACACTAGAAAAGACATGGTTTTCCAAATATATATAGTAGTATTGTTTATCTTCTATATAAATGAATTATAAACAATAATTAAGTGATATATTTAACAGTAGCGAAGACATGGGTTACCAGTAATTGGTGACACTTAGTTTTTAACCCTGTACTAATTAATTTATCAAATAACTAAGTGATATGTTTAACAGTAGCAAAGACATGGGTTACCAGTAATTGGTGACACTTAGTTTTTAACCCTGTGCTAATTATATTTGTCAGTATATTAGACATATCTTCAGACAAAAGAGAAACTAAAAAGATTATTTATTTAGGAATCCAGAGAAACTAAACTACTTATTTATTTCGGAATCACGACAATGTTTTGAATGTATATTTAAAAAAGTTTAGAAGATTGGATGGGATTACTGTGTGCTAAAGAGTTTGTAATATATAAACACCCTATCGATGTAAACACCCTCAAATTCTAATATATAAACACCCTATCGATGCAATTAAAATTAACTTATTACTTATAGTTAACATGAAGCAAGGAGGATTTTTTGAAGAAAATTATCAGGTGAAGTTATACATATACTCTAGGTCTAAACATTGCTTATATCACCGATATTTAGAGCCTAATATTTTCCCATGAATTAAAATTACCTTATAACCTATACTTAACATCAACCTACAGGAATCTTTTCAAGAAAATTGTTTAGTGAAGTGTTATATATACTTTGGGTTTAAATAGATTTTATATCACTCGCATTTAAATTACATCTTAAAAAAAAACAAGATGAGATCCACAGTAGCAAGTATCTTCCTTTGGTCTATGTTTTATATTGGTTTAAGAAACAATTTTTTAGAATTTTGATCAAGTCTATGCATTGGAAACACCAAAGGTTTGCACATTAATATATTATAATGGTTGTGTTATTAAATATTACAAGTTCTCATGGTCATATCCTCACATCTTGCACTAGACCATTTTTTCGGGTGCATGAATAGACATAAGTCATGAACATGAATGTTCTTAAACCTTCATTTAGTCTTTCACATAGATAAATACATATTTAGATTTTGAACAACATAAGGTTTTTTACATTAAATGTATTATAGGGTTGTGCATAGATACAAGGCTCATCTTTACATTGGAAATACCTTAAACAATTTTTGCACACTATATTATATCTTCAGCTCCATAGATATGCACACTAGATCACTTAATATTTCAATTGAATTATGTGAAAATAACCCCAACTTACACCTTGATTTTTATACTTAATGTTTTCAAGTATTTCTATTTAAAGTCTATGCATTGTTCCACTTAAGCGATTGAAGAGTAGAAAGTAAAGGAATTTCAATATATGTTGGAAGATCTATAACCCTATTTGAAAGGGCCCCCTCATGCTTCCATTTTTTTCATATTAGTAGTAGTCCATATGTGAATCTCCCATCCAAAGTAAGGACAAGTAAGAATTGGAAACCATTAATACCCAGAGATCTGTAGCTTCACATATGTTAGAGAGGATACTATATGTTCCTCTTCGAGAAAAAGGAGGATAGGCATATCATCTCCAGAAGTGGATTTTATTTCATGGTCCCTAAAGGTATGTATCTTATCTAGTAGTCGTCCAATTTTGACCCTAAAAAGTATGCATTATGATGTACCTATTTGGATGAATATTCCCAATACAATATTGAATTATTGGAGAGATTATTCCATTAAATCCATAGGGAATTCATTAGGGAAATATATTTACAAACATGAGCCAAAATACCATATCTTTGCATGTGCTCACATCTATGTGGAAATAAATCTAGAAAATTTCTCCTAGAAGCTTGTTGGAGACATTTACCCACCATGCACACTTAATTTGGTCAATTTGGCCTTGTTAAACCACTATCCTAAGTTTTATTGACTTAATTGACATCAAAGGAGCATTGTATGACATTAGCATGAGCACACCCATGCCTACCTTCAGTCAAGGAGGCCAAGTAAGCATTCTCCTTCATTTGGGGAGGCTAACTGGAGCATTCCGGGAGTGATCTGAGTGTCATAAATGCACCTAATTGATAACTCATGGTTACAATCAGTTAAGTTAAGTGGTGAAGGCACCTCCATTCATTATTTATGAATTGGAGCTAACAAAGGGACCTACAACCAGTTCTGATGACTAGTTGAATTCAATTAACCTCATCGGGGTTCATTGGAGTTATTGATGCACTACCACTTGTTGGTTGGCATGCAGTGACATGTGTCTGAGCTACTTTCAGTTAGACTCAGTCATTCATTGCACTCCGACTTCAGTTAGGACTCATTTGAGTCAATCGGCACTTGATTAGTTGGTTAACTAGTGTGTTTACTGTGGCTTACAATCAATTAATCTACACCCATTCATTCAATTCGAATGACCTCCTTGGGAATTCGAATTGTCTTGGAATTCATGCATCTTGCATGATCATTGCATTGCATTACTCATTCTTTGTGAGACTGCGTTTTCAATTCCTAGACCACTGTGACAAATTAATATGGTATCCGAGCTCATGCCAAGATGAAGCTCAGATCTCTCAAAACCAAGTTTTTTGACAGATCTTGCATGAAAAATTGAGCAAAAGCTCAAAATTCCAGCACTGCACCAGAATCCAAGGCTTAGCACTTAATACCCAAAGTAAAGGAATTGTTGATCAAGCTTGCTTGATCAACTATGCCAGGTGTGATGAAATACTAAAATGTGTAGGCTATCCGACTTTACGGTGCCCCTTTTGTTGTGATTTGTAGGTTTTAGCAAGTGAAAAGCATTCACTCCAGCAGTTTCAGATGGCTTCTTCCGTAGAACTCTTGACTTCGTTCAATTTCCATTCATGGAAAGGAGACATATAGATCCAACTACGTGCCTGAGGAATCTATAGGGTCACTATGGACACTAAAGAAGAGCCTGCTTCTGTGACAGACAAAGCTAGATTCTTGAACAAGAAAGATGAAGCATTTGGATTCTTGTCCCTCTCTATTTCCCAGGATCTTCTTTTCCATCTCTCAGGATTGAAGAATCCAAAGGAAATTTGGGACAAATTGGAAACCCTGTATGGAAAACAGGATGATTTAAGAGTATACCAGCTTGAAAACAAGTTGATGTCTCTGCAGCCTTCCAATTTCGAGACCTTAAATGATTTTTTCACCAATTTCAAGCACATTGTCTTACTGTTGAAGCAATGTAAGGTGGATAAGGAGGATTATCAGCTCATCCTCGCCATACTCTCCAAACTTGGAGCTGATTATTCGGTGTTTGTCTCTACATTATGTGTGGGGAATCTCACAACCTATGGATGGAATATGCCTTCACTCAATGCCTTCATTGAGTCCCTAACAAGTGAACATGATAAGCTTGTCCAGATGGGGATCATCAGATCCTCCCATGATCAAGCCCTCTATGTCTCGGGGCCCAAAGATTTGATGGGTAAAGGAAAGCAGCAGAAGAACCCAAAAACCAAATTCGAGGCTCCTAAGCCTAAAGTTGAAAACCAACAGCACGAAGAGCCTTCCGACTCGAAGAATAACAAAGGAAAAGGGCATCATGGAAAGGAAAAAGTCAAGTGTTCATACTGCGGAAAGGGATTCCACCTTGAACATGCCTGCATGAAAAAGAAACTTGATGAAGCTGCTTCTCTTCTTGATAAAAATTACATCAATCTTCTGGAAATCTTTCAGAGGAGAGATCAGCAAGATCGGGAACCACAACATGAAAGAGGTCATCCCCTCATGGAAATCACTTTGAAGTCCAAAGCACTCTTGATATATTTTGGAGCTTCGAACCACATTATGGCTGAAAGTGACTCCTCATCTTTGGAAACCAGAAAATCCATTCCCATCTACATGGGAGATGAATCCACAATCATATTCGAAGGACAAGGTACTGTAGATCTTGAGCATGGCTATTTTTCCAATGTTCTGTATTTACCATCTCTTGCATCAAACCTCCTAAGTGTTTATCAAATGACACATATAGGAGTTCCCAAGAGAGTCTCCTTTATCTTGGATGATGTAGAGATCACAGAACTTGCATTGGGAAAACTTGTAGCAAAAGGCCTTGCAAACCATCATGCAAAATCCTACGAGTTCTCCCATTTTGTGGAGGATGCAAAGCCCACTGCATTGCTGACGCATGGAAATCAAGTTAGTAGACTATGAAATGAGAGGTTTGGCCATATGAACATAAAATACTTGCAGCAATTACAGAATAATTCTATGGTTGAAGGTCTCCTGGTCATCAAAGTTACCACTAGAATTTGAAAGGGCTGTGTTGATGGAAAGCACCCTGAGCATAAGTTCGATCAGGGGAAGGCAAGCTGAGCATCATGCATCTTGGGACTGATACATTCTAATATCAGAAATCCAATTCCTATCACATCCATGAATGTATCAAGATATCTTTTGACTTTCATTGATGACTTTTCCAGATACTCATGGGTCTTTTTTATCAAAAAGAAGTCGAAAGTCTTGGAAAAATTCACTGAATTGAAGGCCTTGATTGAGAATGCATCTGGCCAAAATATCAAGATCTTGAGATCTGATAATGGCGAGGAGTATTTTAGTAATGAGTTACTACATATATGTTCCCAAAGTGGTATTCATATCCAGCATTTAGTCCCCCACACTCCCCAGTAGAACGGTGTAGCGGAGAGGAAGAATCTGTCTCTCAAGGAGATGACCACCTGTATGTTGGAATCAAAGAAGTTGGATGCAAATTTGTGGGCTGAAGGCATGCATGCTGTAGCATATATTCAAAACAGAGTGCCACACTCATTCGTGAAAGGGAATATCTTTTTTGAATCATACTTCGGACATAAGTCGGATGTGTCGAATTTGCGGGTGTTTGGTTCCACTGCATGGGACCAATTTCCACTTGATAAAAGGAGGGATTTGCAACCAAAAATCATAGAATGTCTGTTTATTGGATATCCTGATGAATCAAAAGGTTTCAAGCTATTAGATATCAAAACAAAACAGATCATCATTGAAAGTATTGATGTAATTGTAACTTCGGAATGTATTCACTTGCATTTCTTATGCATTGTAACCCGATGTTTATTCCAGGATGTATTTGTAATGTAATTGAGTCATGTCATACCCCGAGGTTCCTATAGGTAGTTTCTATAATGTAAAAAAGTCATGTCAAGTCAAGGTGGGTAACCCTCCTATTGTCTAAGGGTTAAAAGTCCCCGCAGTTCCGGGGGACTAGGGTTATTAGACTCACCTAGTGAAGTCAGCCCTAGTTGGGTTTAGTAAAGTTGGGAAATAGTATAAATAGAGAGCTAGCCTCTCTATTTATCACACACTCACTCACACTCTGTTGTAGCGCATAGCTAAGGAAGAGAAAGAAACTAGGGAAAGGAAGAAAGAGGTTACTACTGTCGGGATATCATGTTACTGTTTTTGGGTTTGACTTTTGGTGTTGATTCTATCTCTGAGGAAGTTGCGAGGTTTTCTCCATTTATGGTTTCCCTGAGGAAAAACACAATGTTCATTGTCTCTTGTGTTTGATTGCTGTGCTTGTTGTTCTCTTATTTAAAGATCTTAATGTTATGCTAGCTTAATGTTAAAAATATAACATGGTATTAGAACTAACATGAGAAGAACACACTGTGCAACTGCGGGAAATAGGGCTTCCTACTTTGTGGATTTCTCTCCACATATTTTTAGCAAAAGAAGGGTGGAATAAATCTCCTCCCTAAGGCACATCTTTCTGTTGAAGCAGAATCCAATTCTGTGGTTTTTCAGTTTTGGACTCGACACTGCTGCCGGAAATTAGGGATTTTCATAGAAGTGGAATTTTTTCAGTGAGCCCAGGCCTGGATTGATCTCCTCCCCAAAATTGAAGTTAGGGATCAAAATCAAATCATTTGGTTGGACAGAACTATGGGAAAGCAAAAACCTAATTTGCTCCTGAACTAACACTAGAGGATTTCAGCTCCAAATCCAGATCCGACATCTTGACCTGGTAAGATCTAAATCTTTTGTATTTCCATTTGAGGTTCTTAGTTAAGATGTCTCGTCATACCATGCTTGATGAAAAGCTTGAGGGAGCTGATAAATTCTAAGCCTAGAAGTATAGGATCTCCCTAGTCCTGGAAGAAAATGAGTTGGACTCCTATATATGTGAGGAGGTTCCAGTTCCAGAGGGAGATGAGGCCAAGGAATTACATAAGAAGAAGTTGGTTATGGTAAAGAGGATCATTTCTGATTCTATCAAGGATCACCTAATACCACAGGTGTCCTCCCTCAAGACACCTAAAACTATGTTTGATGCCATAACAAAACTGTTTGAAGGGAAGAACATCAATCGAAAGATCACTCTAAGGAACTAGTTGAAGAATGTAAAGATCCAGAATGAGGAGACCATCTAGTCATACTTCACAAGGGTCTCCCAGATCAAAGAATAGCTGGAAGCAGTAGATGAAGAAGTGGAGAATGCAGAAATTATGATGACAACCTTGAATGGTCTCCCTAGGTCATGGTATTCTTTCATCCAAGGAATCTGTGCTAGGAAGAAGTTAGTCAAGTTCAATAGAATGTGGGAAGAATGTTCACAAGAATAAGCTTGAATAGCAGCTCAAGAAGAAAAGATGGGAAGTGAAGATCAAGCTCTCATAGTACACTTGAGGAAAGGAAGAAGGGAAAATCATCATCACCAAGGTAAGCATTCTCATCAGAAAAATAATCCTATAAGAAGGGATCCATCCAAACTCAGATGTTATAGATGCGATGAAATAGGACACTTTGCTAGAAATTGTACCATGAATAAGAATGGATCCAAGAAGAAGAACTCCAAAAGAAGACGTCATGCTCACATTGCTGAGGATGATGATCCTCCTAGGAAGAGAGTAAAACAAGAAAGTGAAGACTCTTCAAGTGAAGAATAATATGTTCTGATCTCCACTCTCACGAGAATTGTCACTCATGGAAGCAAAGATTGGCTTACTGATAGTGGGGCTGCCAAACACATGCCAAGTTTCAAGGAATCCTTTGAGAAACTATCTGAACATAATTCACCCCATAAGGTGAAACTTGGGGATGACTACCAATATCCCATAAAAGGTAGTGGTGAATCCACCTACAAGCTAGACTCTAGAAACTCTATGAAAATGTAGGATGTCTTGTTTGTACCAGGACTAAAGAAGACTCTTCTATCCCTATCGGCACTGGATGCAAAAGGCATGAGAGTTGCATTTGTAGATGGCCAAGTCCTCATGTGGTCAAGAGGAAAGACTATTGACGATGTGATAGTAATTAGAGAACAAGAAGGAGGATTATACAAATTGAAGGGCCATCTAGAACAAGCTTTGGTCCATGACACAGTAGAGCCAAATGAACTTTGGCACAGAAGGCTTGCACATGTGCGTTATAGAGCACTACCACTTACAAGAAAAGCTGTTGAAGGTCTTCCAAAAATTCAAGCAAAACATGAAGGTGTCTGCAAAGGATGTGCAAAAGGAAAGAATACAAAGAAAACATTTCCAAGTAGCGAGAGCAAGGCAAAAGGAATCATGGAAATCATCCACTCCAATGTATGCAGACCAATGTCATCAAGTTCACTAAGCAGGTATGTATACTATGTTTTTTTCATTGATGGCTTTTCTAGGAAGACATGGATTTACTTCATGAAGAACAAAGATGAAGTTTTCAGCAAGTTCAAGGAATTCAAAGCCTTGATCAAGAACCACACAGAAAAGAAGATCAAGACCTTTAGATTAGATAATGGCAGAGAATTCACATCAAATGAATTCAAAGACTTATGCAAAGAATCGGGAATTAAGAGGGAGTTATCCACTCCATATAATCAACAACAGAATGGGGTTGCAGAAAGGAAGAACTGAACTATCATGGAAGCTGCAAGAGCAATGCTTCATGATCAGGATCTTCCCATGCATCTATGGGAAAAAGATTCCAGAACAACGATGTATGTATAGAACCGTACTCCACACAGAGTACTCGAGAACAAGAAACTTGAAGAAGTATTTTCCAGCAAGAAACCAGAAGTCAGCCATCTCAGGATATTTGGCTGTCCAGTGTACATACACATTCCAAAAGAGAAGAGAACAAAATTAGATCCTTCATGAAAGAAGGGTATATTTGTGGGATACTTTGAAAGCTCAAAGGCTTACAGAATATACTTCCCAGGATTCAAGAATATTGACATCAGCAGGGATGTAACATTTCATGAAGACATAGCTAACAACAAATCCAGAAAGAGACCTACTGAGGAACCTGAAGAAGCAGAAGTACCTAGAATTCATGATACAACCATGAGTGAAGAAACTCAAGAAGAAGATCGAGAATTTGAAGAACCAAAAAGACCTGTAGATCCACCTCAGGAGAAGAATCCTCACAAGAGGAAACCTGCTTGGGTACGAGAAGTTATCCAAGTTGTGGAAAAATATGGGGCTCCAGAAGAGAGTCATAGAGAAAGAAAGAGAACCAGATTTTGCTCCATATATGTAGCTTTACTATGTGAATTTATCAATGAAGAACCTTCGAATTATGAAGAAGCGGTAGAACGAAAATATTGGAAGGATGCTATGATCGAAGAGTATCAATCGATCATGAAGAACAATGTTTGGGATGTTGTCCCAAGACCAGAAGGGAAGTCGGTTGTAGCTTCCAAATGGATCTACAAGATCAAGCATGATGTAGATGGTAGCATAGAGAAATAAAAGGAAAGATTCATGGCTCGTGGTTTCTCATAGAAAGAAGGAATAGACTATCAAGAAACCTTTGCACCTGTATCCAGGTACACTTCCATCAGATCAGTACTTTCTCTGGTTGCACTAATGAAATGGAAGATACACCAAATGGATGTCAAGATTGATTTCTTGAATGGTGTAGCAGAAGACGAAGTGTATGTAGCACAACCACTTGGTTTTGAGACACATGATAGGGAGTCTCATGTGTGCAGATTGAAGAAAGCCTTGTACGGTTTGAAACAAACACCTAGGACATGGTATGGAAAAATTGATAGCTTTCTATCCAGTTTGGGCTTTGCCAAGAGTAAAGCAGATTCCAACCTTTACTACAAGGATGAATATGGCAACCCAGTGATGCTTCTACTGTATGTAGATGATCTGTTTGTAACAGGTATGATGGGTTGATTACTGATACGAAGAGAAATCTTGCTGTCGAGTTCAAAATGAAGGACTTGGGTATGATGCATTATTTTCTAGGCATGGAGGTGTGGCAGAATGCAAATGGAATCTCCCTGAGACAAGGGAAGTATGCAGTAAAGATTCTGAAGAGATTTGGGATGATGGACTGCAAGGCCATAACCATACCTGTGGAATCAAACCTGAAGCTATTGAGTGATGCTTCATCAGAGATGGTTGATACTATGATGTATCATTAGATGATTGGGTCCTTGATGTATCTAACGAACACGAGACCAGACATTTGCTTTGCTGTGAACACCTTGAACTAGTTCTTGATAGATCTGAGACATGTTCACTTGATTGCTGCAAAGCATATTCTGAGGTACCCGAGGGGTACAATTGATTATGGGATCAAGTATGAGGTGAATTAGGAGATTAACTTGGAGGATTATGTTGATTTAGATTGGGCAGGCAGTGCCATCGATAGGAAGAGCACTTCAGGGTGTTTCTTCAATATGGGATCAGGTGTGATCTCTTGGTTTAGTAGGAAGCAATCTTGTGTAGCACTGAGTACAGCTGAAATAGAGTATGTCGCGGCTTGTTTAGCTAGTTGTGAGGTAGTATGGCTACAGAATCTACTGTCTAATTTATTTGAACTGCATATGGATGCTACTTGTATACATTGTGACAACTAGAGTTGCGTGAAGTTGTTAGAGAATCCAGTGTTCCATGACAAGTCGAAGCATATCGATATCAAGTATCACTATATCAGGGATATGGTGCAGAGGGGAGCAGTGAAGCTCCAGTATGTTGTGACAAACAAATAGATAGCTGATGTGTTGATGAAGCCATTGGCTAGGGTGAAGTTCGAGTACTTCGGGGAGAAGCTTGGTGTTCTCCAGATCGAGGTTCCCTCCAAGGGGAAATGATGAGACCCAGATCCATTCTGACATGGTGAGAGGATTGGTTCCTTCCATGGTCAGATGTAAGGGCTAACCCATTATTTCATGGTGAGAGGATTGGTTCCTTCCATGTCAGATGTGAGTACTGATCCATTCTGATGTGACTGTAGGATTGGTTCCTACATGATCAAAAGTAAGCGTTGAATGCCATTCTTGGAATGGAGGAACCTGGTTAGTTCCATGAATCTCAGTATGGGACCGAGTGCCATTTTGATGTGAATGTAGGATTGGTTCCTACATGATCAGATGTGTGTGTAGAGCCCTTCTGAAACTGGTTGTCAGATGTAAGTGCAGAGCCCTTTCGACATGAAGGATTGGTTCCTTACATGGTCGAATATAAGTGCTGAGCCTTTCTAATATTGGTTGTTAGATGTAAGTGTAGAGCCTTTCAGCATGGAGGGTTGGTTCCTCACATGGCCGAGTGTAAGTGCTGAGCCTTTATAACATTGGTTGACAGATGTGAGTGTTGGGCCTTTTTGACAGGGTTGTGGGAAGTGTTCCCACATGGTCAGATGTGAGTGTTGGGTGTGCCTTTCTGATATGATTATAGGATTGGTTCCTACATGATCAAATATAATTACTGGGTAGGCCATTCTGACTTAGGGTCAGATATAAGTGCTCGAAGAAGACCTACATGGAGGCTAGGCCTACAACCAACATGAAAAAGGGTTGGCTCTGTAGAACTTCCTATGACAAGAAGAATCATGAGATAGCGCCCGTGATGATTCAATGATGATGATCCAGAAGAGATGATCCAGATTGAGGGATGATCCAGATCCAGTGATGATGCTCCAGAGATGATCGAGATCGAGTAATGATCCAGATCCAATGATGATCCAGATCCAGATGAAGCTGAATTAAAGAAAGAGATGACTTGAATATGAAGATGACGAGGACTCGATGATGATCTAGATGATACAGAGAAGAAGAATTGTCTTGATAAATTGTATCGAGAGAATACCTTCCTAGTTAAGAGGTAGTTTTGATGTAATTGTAACTTAGGAATGTATTCACTTGTATTTATTATGTATTGTAACCCGATGTTTATTCTGGGATTTATTTGTAATGTACTTGAGTCATGTCATGCCCCAAGGTTCCTATCGAGAGTTTCTATAATGTAAAAAAGTCATGTCAAGTCAAGGTGGGTAACCCTCCAATTGTCTAAGGGTTAAAGTCCTTGCAATTTTGGGGCACTAGGGTTATTAGAATCACCTAGTGAAGTCGGCCCTATTTGGGTTTAGTTAAGTTGGGAATTAGTATATATAGAGAGCTAGCCTCTCTATTTATCACACACTCACTCACACTCAGTTGTAGCACATAGATGAGGAAGAGAAAGACATTGGGGCAAGGAAGAAATAGGTTACTATTTTCAGGAGATCATCTTACTATTTTTGGGTTTCACTTTTGGTGCTAATTCTATCTCTGAGGAAGTTGCGGGGTTTTCTCCATTTACGGTTTCCCCAAGGAAAAACACTGTGTTCATTGTCTCTTGTGTTTGATTGCTATGATTGTTGTTATCTCAGTTAAATATCCTTATGTTATGCTAGCTTAATGTTAAAAATATAACAGAAAGGAGTGTCAAGTTAGATGAGCCTCTTCAAGAGGTAGAACTAGTGAAGGAGAAAATTGCTGAATTTCCTTCCTGTTCTACTAAATATTTGGATGATGTAATTGGGGGTGATGACCCTGATTTGGATCCTTTGATTTCTGATATCAATGTACAACAAAAATCAGATGTTGAATTAGAAATTGGAGTACAAAATCATCTCCCAAATTGGGCCCGATAGACACTCTCCTCCACAGGAGATAACAATGGAAACCCGAATGATCCAAGGAGAACCCGGTCTGATTTACAAAGAGTAGGTATTGCGCTCTCTTGTCCTTACTAATTGCTATCCAAATCTTGTTATTTGATGATAATTTTATACCCTAAGTCCTACTACCATTCTTGGAAGGATCCGAGATGGCAAATTGTCATGGATGAAGAGATGAATTCTCTTTAGAAAAACACCAATTGGGAGCTAGTTTCTCTTCCTTCGGGAAGGAAAGTGGTTCAATGAAAGTGGGTGTTTCAGACTAAGGTTGCTGCTAATGGAAACACCTACAAATATAAGGCAAGGCTGGTATCAAAAGGTTTCTCATAGGTCCAAGGTGTGGACTACCATGAGACCTTTGCACCGGCAAAAATGGACTCCATCCGCTTAGTTTTGGCAATTTTTGCATCTAAGTACTAGGAAGTGCATCATATGGATGTTAAGTCTGCCTTTATGCATGGATATCTTCATGAGGAGATATACATGAATCATCCCAAGGGATACATCTCTGATCCATATTTGGTTTGCAAGCTAAAGAAGTGACTGTACGGGTTAAAATAGGCCCCAAGAGAGTGGTATTCCAAGATGGATTCCTTCCTTCTCTTGCAAAACAGCCAACGGTGTAAATCAGATCCAAATGTGTATATATAGAAGTATGATGGTCATTTTATTATTATTGTTTTATATGTTGATGACTTACTGATTACAAGTAGTAGAGTTACTTCTATTTCAGTCATCAAAACTGCTCTCCACAATGCATTTGAAATGAGCGATTTGGGGCTCTTAAAACAATTTATTGGGCTCGAAATTGAGCAAAATTTTGATGGGATAATGGTAACTCAGTACAAATAAATATAAGAACTATTTTTCAAGTTTAACATGGTTGAATTTAATGCTGATCCATTCCCTTTCCTTTTAGGGATCAGCCTTGAAGAAGGAAAAAGCACACCTCCCATGGACTGTACTATTTATCGATAGCTGATAGGTAGCTTGCTCTACTTGACTCATTATCGGCCTTGATATCTATTATGCCATGAATGTTGTGTCAATATACATGCAAAAACCTCATGATATTGATTGGAATTCATCCAAGAGGATCCTCCAGTATATTCAGGGAACTCGGACCTACGACATTCACTATGCTGCAGACTCCGAGCTAGAGTTGGTTGGTTACACAGATTCTGATTGGGTGGGTGATTATTTTGATCATAAGTCTAATTATGGATATTTATTCATGTTTGGTGGTGGCCCCATTTGCTAGACTAGCAAAAATAAGGCCACCATAGCATTGTCTTCAGCAGAGGCCAAGTACCGAGGAGCGGTGAATACTTGCATCCAAGTTGCTTAGTTGCAAGGCATTATTTCAGAGTTTGATATTGGTAGTACTTTGTCCACTCTCCTCTTTTGTGACAATCAAAGTGCTATTAAGATACCCACAAATCCAGTTACCAGGAAGAGGACCAAGCATATAGAGATACACGTGCACTACATCAGAGAGTTAGTGCATGACATGACCATCATTCTGCAATACTGCCCGAATGATGAGCAGATTGCAGCCATCTTCACTAATAGATTTTTAGAAAAGAATTTCGCTTAACTCTGTTCACTGTTGGGGGTGAGTTCATCAGGGTGATTAGACTAATTTCAATGTTCAGCTTGATGGGGGGGTTTTCCCACTGGGTTTTCCCTCTTTTCCTCACTTAGATTTATTTTTTAGCATTGTTTGAGTTACATTATTGTACAGGGTGACCTATGGCCTTGGTTGCTGGGGCCCTAGAATTTCATGCACTTTATGTTTCTACTTCTCTTGAGTATACCTTAAGGGTGGGTGTTGGAGACATTTACCCACCATGCACACTTGATTTGGTCAATTTGGCCTTGTTAAACCACCATCCTAAATTTTATTGAATTAATTGACATTAGAGGAGCACTGTATGACATTATCATGAGCACACCCATGGCTACCTTCAGTCAAAGAGGCCAACTAAGCCTTCTCCTTCATTTGGGGAGGCTAACTGGAGGACTCTGGGAGTGATCTGGGTNTGATGGTTACAATCAGTTAAGTTAAGTGGTGAAGGTGCCTCCATTCATTATTTAATTATTTTTAATGATTATTTATGAACTGGAGCTAACACAGGCACCTACAACCAGTTCTGATGACCAGTTGACTTCAGTTAACCTCATTAGGGTTCATTGGAGTTATTGATGCGCTACCACTTGTTGGTTGGCATGCAGTGACATGTGTATGAGATAATTTCAGTTAGAATCAATAATTCATTGCACTCCAACTTTAGTTAGGACTCAATTGCGTCAATTGACACTTGATCAGTTGGTTAACTAGTGTGTTTACTATGGCTTACAGTCAGTTAAGCTACACCCATTCATTCAAATCGAATGACCTCTTTGGGAATTTGAATTGTCTTGGAATTCATGGATATTGCATGATAATTGTAATGTATTAATCATTATTTATGATCTCATTATTTATTGATCATACAGAGCTGCTACTCCCATTGCAACACCATTTTTCCAATTTTATGCATATTTGTTTGTATTCTTTGTGAGACTGTGTTTTCAGTTCCTAGACCACTGTGACAAATTAATAAAGCTATTGTTTTGGATGGATGGACCCATCTACATAACCTATATTATGAACATATTCCATTAAATTGTAGAGTATGTCATCAATATGGGAGTTTTTTGAAAAAGTATCCAAATAAACTAGTGGTTGAGGAAAACCATAGGAAGGATGAGGAATGGAAAACAATTGGAAAGGGTGGGATATCCTCAAAATAAAAGAGTACATAAAAAGGGGATTAGGAGAAGGGAGATCTTGGTCCTACAATTTGATCATCCCCAAACAAGTTTTAGATCCTTAATTAGGAAGGGGATGAGGGAGTTAACCCTCATGAACAATCCACCAATTATTTTTCTAAAAAGGGAAACACTAATTATTTTGGGCAGCTAATTTTGGAGGAGATTGGGATGGAATAATATTGGCACTCTATTATTCCTCTCATCCCATATGAGTAATGTTGTTGTTTCCTCCCTCTTCAAACCAGGTTTGTAACTTCCATCGTGCGCAACAAATCCCAAGATATCAGCCCGACAGAGAAAGGCTCAGTCGACAGCACTTACGACACAGGTGCAGTCTCACTCGAGATATCTCTTATGGGTAACTACTAACTACTAGATTCAAGTTTTCACAGTTGGGTGGGGATTTTTTCTCCTTTTTCACCTTACCAACTCTCTCACCGAAGTTGGTGGGTGTATTCCTAAATATTTAGTGTGTGTAGATAAGACACTACATAACCTATCTGTCACAGTGATTATAACATCAAGGTATGATTAACACACGGGTTATCTATCAACAGAGTGACTCATGCATTAGAGAACCCATTCACAAGAAAATACATAAACACTTAACAACAATATACATTCCTGTGCATATTAATCAGATACAATCATATACATTCACATAAATTCACATACATTCATGCGACATAAACACATTTATAATCTACTCAATGACACGTTCTTTAACATGGAAACCCATCCGGGAAAAACCACAAAGGCGCTCTTCATCTGGCATGAGAAATATATGGCACCTTTGGTCTATGCACTTAGCTGCAGACTCTGTTCTAGATCTTAATCTCTCTATCTATACAAACTTCTCTATCCTCTCATGCTCTCTGGTCTCCTATCACTCAATCTTCTCCTACTTGTCTCTACTGTTGATCCGCACACAACTTGGATCAAATAATCTTTTCTATACTTCTACAGACTCAGTTTCATATTAATCAACTCTTCTTAATGACACAACCCTACTAACCAACTAAGTCAGTGACTAAACATGTAAATCAACTACACAACTAAGCAATTGATCAAGATGTAACCCACGCACAACCTGGGTTCTTCCTTATTATAGACTCTTACATGCGACTCTCAACCGACTTCATTTAGTTAGCCAACAAGCTATCACTCCTATTCTAGTGACATTTATTAGTATGCACTAATGACCCAAATTACAAAGATGATTTTATTCCTAATAGCACATGTGACTTCCATCAATTCTATCCAATCTCGTACCCATGATATTCCTTGAACTGTCATTTGTAGCTGTTCCGTCACTGCACATATTCTCTAGCAAGGTTCCATCTATTGCGACTGATCTCGTCACATCCTTTCCTCTTGTCATGGATTCTCTTCTACCAAAGCTTCTCTTCTATCTTAGCTTATCTCTCCTATTGTTAATTCTTCCTTCTCTCGCAGCTTCTTCTGTGACTGCTTCTTTCCTTAACTCTTTCTTCCTTATCTACTTCTGCTCTTCCTTCTCTTCTTCTATTGCAAATCCTTTTCCTTCCTGCGACAATGTCCATCATCTAGTTAATAACTTTACATGTAAGCAGAGTATTAACATTAAAGCTAGTATGGATTCATTTCAAAAGAGCTGTCATAGGAAAAGGTACAGCAAGAACAAAAAATCATGTTTCCTCAAATCAACAGAAGGAAATTGGCAATCTAAAATAAACAGATCCAAATTAAGGTAGATCTAAATCAATACCAGATCCAAGAAAGTAAAAAAATATCCACTGAAAGATAGTAACAGAAGAACTATTGAGATCCAGGTAAACAATGATCCCATGAAGGGTCCAGACTCTAGACAATTTCTTGGAGAAGCAAAAAGTTGTGGCCAACTGCTCCTAAAATATGAATTTTCCAACAAATTAAGGAAACTATGGAACACATGGACAAGCCATCCTAGAACAAAGGTTAAATCTACCAAATAGTTTCCCAAGAAATGGGGCAAATCCAAAGGATAAGGAAATGTTCTAAAGAAAATATCGGCTCTAAATCTAGCCTAGATGATAGTCTATTATCCATAGCAATGGACCAATTTGGACTTTTTTGAGCATGTTAGCTTCTTAGTTTATGTTATGTATATTAGTTTTATTCCATGGTTTAAACAATGTCCATAATCTGATTTATATGTAAACAGAGTATTAAAACTAGAGCTATTATGAATTCATTTCAAAATAGCTATGATAGGAATAGGTACAGTAAGAACAAAAAACCATGTTACCTTAAATAAACAGAAGGATTTCAGCAAACTCAAATAAGTAGATCCAAATTGAGGTAGATATAAAATTTAAGCTTATTATAAATCAATGCTAGATCAAAGAAAGTCAAAAACTAATTGATCCCTTCAAATTGCCAAACTCAGGTTGGTTCAAAGAAAACTTTTGAAAAATGGTCTAATGTAAAATCTAGACAGAAAGGGCAGGTTGTTATAAAAAATTGCCATGAAAGGGAAAGGACTAAGGGAAAAATACCTGGAAGAGGTGTAAAGAAACAAGATGTGCACTAGCAGGAATGAGTGAAGCAATGAGCATGCGAACCTAGCCCAAATATGTGAAACAAAAGGGACTCTACTCTCCTCATAGATATCCTTACCAAGTAGGCAATTAGCAATTCATGGGAACTGGTCCATCACATTGAATGGTTCTTTTTAGAGGACAAGAAGAATTTCAATCTAGTAAGATTACAACATGTGAGAAGTAAAACAAACGAGATGGTTGACTGGCTGGCTAGCAAAGCCATCACACTGAAAAGTGATGGAGGGATAGAAATGGGCACATCAAAATAAAAAAATAATACAACATATATTGCTTCAACAAACACACACTCAAAAAGAAAAACTACTTCACTTGGAATTTAAATAACATTATAGCGCAACTAAGAATGTACTCTCACAGGTTGAGATGTGAATCAGGAAAGTGGGAACAACCAAACGAGCCACCATATGGAAGGGTGTGCAGGATATAATGTGTGAATGGGAGTAGAAAATCGAGCAACATTTTCTTCTATTTTGTATAGCATAATCACAAATCATGGAGATATCAAACTTGCATATCAAAGGCCGGGGATCAACATTCCAGAAGGATCTAGTGGGAGGTACATAGAAGTTGGTATAGAAAAATATGCATGCAAGAAGAATACAGTTGAAGGCAGAGACATATGTTTATTGTCACATTTTTCTTTAAGCTCTTTGAATATGTTACACAGAAGGTAAAACGTTTTTATCTCATATAGCCACTCGGCTGAGTGACAGTTTAATAAATCAATCCATCTATCTGTCTACTCGAGCTTATAAACTCTAGAATAAATCGGATGAATTCCAACAAGGGGTTGGACACTGGGTTTTTTTCCTTTTGTTTAAATATGAGCACATCCACGGACTCCAATCTAAGTAACTCCATAACCTCATGTAGATTCTATTAATACAGATATATGACCAAAAGAAACATGGAGCCAACCAATGTATAATAGAAGGGACCAAAAAGCCACACCATCTACTGAATATTGACACAATATCCCACAAAAGCATGTGGACTACAATCTAATCTAGATTTATGTGAGAATCCATGATCTACAAGATTTGTTGTTGGATTCCAAATGAGAAACTAGGTCCTCAAAATGCTACAACACTAGTTGGTCTACCCTACCTTCAATATGTTAACAAAGAATCAGAAAAGGAAGTTGGGACAAAACACCAAGAAAGCAGGCAGGGGTTTTGTAAACTGTACCGACGAATAAAAAATTGAACCTACACTTGAAACCCAGAGAGAAGGTACCATTTAATGTAGAGAGGACATATTAGATGGAAAATCTCAAAAACATCTATTAGAGGTTACAAAGCACAACCGTAATATATATTGTACATGTGGGAGAATAAATAAACATGTCTAAAAAATGTGTTTCTATTGTTGAATGAATGCACAGACAATGCTGCTACTATTGAATGAATGCACAATTTTCTATCTCCGGGGCATTAGAAGATAATTTGACCACGCCCCACACCACGCCCCACAAGGACTCTGAGACCAAACCTGCAGCAGTCAAGGAGGAGGAGGAGGGCTGCATCCTACTCATATTCATGATGATGATGCTCCTCCAACAATAGAGGAGGAAGAAGATAGAGCCAAAATAGTTCTTTGAAATGGATGGGTCACAACCAGAATAGTTCTTTGCAATGGATGGGTCACGACCAGAATAGTTTTTTGCAATGGATGGGTCATCTTATAATTAGTATGAGTCATAGCCCTTTTAGTGAAATCTTTTATTCAACCAAACTAAAACCCATAAAATCCCAATCCAAAAAACGACAATATGGTGTCGACTTAAGGCTCAAATGTTGGCAGAAAACCCCTAGAACGGGTGATCTATCCCAAAAAACATTGATTCCCTTATCCAAAGGAGAAGGTTTAAAAAGAAATGAGATCATATGATTATGCCATTACATGCAAAATGAGAAATGAGATCATTTGATTATACCATTATATCCGAAATGACACAAGAAAGGGTTAATAATAAAGTAGATATGGCTGATAAAATGAAAAAAGCTGCAGGGTTTTGTGGGTTGAAAATTGACTGAAAATAGAGGGGTTGTTTGAAATTCATTCCTATATTAGATTTGATTTGAACAAACAAAAAAAATAAAAATGAAGAGACATGAGGAGACAGAGATGCATATATATGTGGAGTAGAGTAGCATGGATTTTCTTTCCTCATAAATTATCTATTCTTTTGTATATGTGGTGAATGCCATAAATAGGTCGTTAACAGATTGCTAAGGAGATTTCATCTCATAGAAAGACAAATATTAAATTAGGAATACAAAGCAAATATGAGAAAATTAGGCCAAACACGTTCTCTATCATATGTCCTTCCTAGATAAGAGTGTTCCAGGCATCCAAATCCATTTTCCCTTGAGGTGACCACCATTCTATATCACAAATAGACACGGGAAGAGATGCCTACTCTCGAGACTCAGACAACGACATCCAAATTCAAGAAAGACACAACACACCAAATGAGAAGATACGATCCATATTGAAATAAAGAAACGAGAAGACGTACCAGCAACCGAAAATGCCATGTCCATGGAAAGAGGAGAGGAAATTGCAGAAGCAGAAATACCATAAATACTGAAATGGAAATATTGTGATTGTGATTGTCTGCCTGCCATTGTTGGTTATCTCCATTCCCCATTCAATCCAAAGTGTACAATTTTTTTTAAATGAAACAACATAAAGTAATTCAATCTGGAGCTTAAAAAGGAAACAACCTAAAGCACCCGTTAAACAAAAAAAAATGGAAACACATTTATATATAAAAATATATATTATGTATTTGTCAAAAGAGGTTGTGTTAAATTGTGCTTTTTCCAAGGTGTAAATGAAAAAATTATGGAATCTCTATTTATTGAAATATAAATTATATATTTTGTTATAATTTATTGAAGTCTAGATTATATATTTTGTTAAAATATAACTTTTTAAACTGTGTTTTTTCTAAATATAAAAAGAAACATGGTGGAATCTCTGTATATTAATGGTTTTTTTTTTCATTGTAAAAAAATATGTAATTTTTTATTCATAAGAATCAAATTTACATCATAGTTGTTCATGTGAAATCCCCTTCAAAGTAGGATAGAAGGCGACATTGAAGCCCTGGGAATAACATTACAATATCCAAAAATAAACAAGAGGGAATCTACCCATCAAACTGGAGAAAGAAAAAATGTGGAAAAGATAAAATAACTATGAGACAAAAAATAGTAGGGCTTTGGAGAGTTGTCATACAGATACAACCTAAAACAGTCGAAGGCAAGACCAGAATGGAGAAACTAGAAGTAGGTAAATTGACCTTCAACAATCATGATTCTGTTTGAGTACTTACATAAGTGAAGAATATGAGGGAAGTCTTCTATCACAATATTTGATAGGTTGTCCATGTCAAAATTGAACTCCCTGTACATGTACCTGAAGGATAAAGAAAGAAAAAAATTATTTAGGAGCCCAATCCTTTTCAACCAGCAATCATAACTTAGTGACTGGAAATTAGTGAGACCTCTGGCCTAATCAATATGACCTTTAAGTTGCCAAAAATAGAAAGCTAGAGAATATTTTTCTTTTTTGCAAACCATAAAATCCCCCATAAGGATAAAATTTCAGCAAAAGTATTAGTGCCATTCCGAACACCCATCGTTAGCTTGAAAATGTGAGAGTCATCTATACAAAGGATCATTCCAATACCACAATTTCCATCCTTCTCAGCCCCATAAAAGAATCAATATATGGTATCGGATTCCAACACTAGGCTCATTCGAATCTTTTAAACTTTTGGGGCACAATCTCTGTTCTATTACAGAAAACCTGCCACAATCTAAGAAACAAGTAAAATTGCTTGCAAAGTTTATTCACTTCTTCTAATGGCTGCTTCAGTTTTCCTTTGGAGCGTGTGAGGAATTTCGATGTGAAAAAACCAGTGACCTTTGCAAATAGTGGCATTGCAGGAGGGTGATCATGCTTTTCCCAGGCTGGAAGCTCAAAATACATATGGTTATGAGCGCATAGGCTAGAGATGGTGATAATTTCAAATGTAAAGTGAAAACAGTAACGTCAACATCATTGAGACCTGTGAAAAACCATAACAACTGGTTATTCATTGGAGTGATGAACACAATCGGAGCGACAAGAATGATACCTTTAAAGCTCTCCGACTGGTAACTATGAGATCTTGAACCAACTTATTGTCTAAAAAAATAGGGTATCGAGTGCAAAAATAGGGGAGTAGGGGTCGAATGATACCTTCATCCTACAAATCTGAAGTTGATGTGTTTTTTTGGCCATGCATTGGATGCATTTGGTAATTCTACATGGAGGAGGTGCATTTGAATGGTTGTTTCTCGAGGGGATGTAGGGCTATGATGCTTCTATCTAGGTATCGATATGGTACTAGTTTTAGTACCTAATTCGTAATTGACGTAGGAACCTAATTTTCCTTTGGAACGCGCTTAACCGGGTTTGCTTCAATGGTGCAGTAGGGATAAATATTGTCAAGAGAAAATTCATGCAATTGGTTTGTTGGATACCTGAAGATCGAGGTGCATGGCACCAATATTACTAATATAAGGTAGACAACTTACAAAAATTACACTTCATTGTCAAATTTACAATTTTCCATGACACAATTAAAAATTACTAACATAAATGACTAATTCATATTCTTCTAGCTAGTCATTTTGTATGCTATGACTAAATTAGTCGTTTATGTTAGTCATTTTTAACTCTGTCACTTATTATCTAGTCATATTTTTTAACTGGTGACTAAATTAGTCGTTAATTTTAGTCGTTTATAGTTGGGTCAATCAAAATTGCTCATATTTAGTAGTAAATCACTTGAAAAACCTATGGTGACTAGAATTTTTACTCACCTAGTAGATAATTCCTCATTTTGTACTAGTGGTGTGACCCTATCAGCCCATAGTGCATTTGGAGGAGCTACATGCCAACTTCTCTGATTTTCAATGACAGTCTTTTTTAAAATTCTGATAAGGCTTTTATTAGTTTATTCGGCTAATTCGTTACCTTATGGATAATAATTAGCAGAATAATGCAGTTTCATTCCCTTATCATTAGCAAATTCAGTAATATTAATCAATAAAAAGTAAGATGCATTTTCAAAAACCAAGGAAATTGGAACCCCAAACCTGGTCATAATATTCTCTTGTAAGAAGTCTATAACTGCATCTTCATTCACTTTTCATAACAGAATTGCTTCAATCCATATTGTGAAGTAATCCATGGCTCTGAGGAGGTATTTTTGTTGCAATGAAGAATTGGGATTTATTTCTCCAATGATAGCAATTCCCCATTGTTCAAATGGCTCCAAAACAATGACTGGTTGCAATGGCCCAGCTGCCTTTGCTTGTCTCCCATCGCTTCTTTGGAATGTGTCACACTTTCTTACATAAGCATGAGCATCTTTAAACAAGGTTGGCTAGTAATATATATCCCTTAAAATCTTGTGTGTCATGGTATCCCCTGAAAAATTTCCTCTAGGAGGACCATCATGCAATTCTTTAACAACTTTAGATGCATCTTCTTGTTCTAGGTATCTCAAAAATACTCCATCATATTTCTTTGTTAAAAGAACTCCATCAATGATCTAATAAGATGATGAATTCAAACAAATTTCTCTTCTTTGCTTAGAATTCCATTGTTCTGGTAAATATCCCTGTTGGAGATAGTGTATCAGATCTCTGTACCACTATTCTGGAGATGTAAATATAGGACACATATTAATCATATGCAACTTAGCTTCATTTTTCCAATCATCATATTCATTTTTTTGACTTTCATCCATTAACTTGAAAAGACCTTGCCCTTTGATAATAGTGCCTATTTTAAATTCCAAATCATTTTCTTGCAATTCCCTTTTCTTCCGTCCAATTCTTTTTGCGTGAAAAGGGTTTGAACTGCTGGGTGAGGAACAATTACTTTGGTTCTATTTTTAAGAATGCAAGGCCTGAATTTTTTTACTGCTTTAAAAACTGTATACACATGTTAATCAATAGCATGGGTAATTCAATTCAGTACCTTGCAACCCAGTGCTCATAAACGATATGGAGTACTCATCTCCCCTTTCTTCCTTTTGTGTAAGCACTGTTGCGAGTGAGTTATCAGAAGCAAAGGTGTATAGGATAAAATCCTTCTCAAAATCAGGAATTTTAAGTGAAGGTGCATGGGATATTGCTTCTTTGATATTGTTAAATGCACCTTTTTCTATGTCAGTCCATTTAAACTATACACTCTGCTTCACCATTTGTTGCAAAGGCTTGATTATTTGAGAAAAAATAGGAACAAACCTTCGAACAAAATTGATAGTCCCCAAGAAGGATTGCATACCTTTTTTATTGTGGGGTAAGGGAATCTATGCTATAGCTTATATCCTCTCTGGGTCTATGGAGATTCCCCTTTTAGAAATGATATGACCCAATAGCTTTCCTTCTAACACTACGAAAACACATTTCTTATGATTCAAAGAGATACCATATTTTCGACAGCGGTCAAAATTTTGTTTCAAGTGAAACATATGCTCTTCTCTATTCTTAGAGAACATAGTTACTTCATCCAGATAATCTACCACACCGTGGCCAATTAAACCTCAGAAACGTATATCCATTTCCCTTTGGAAAGTGTCTCCAGCGTTGATGAGGCCGAAGGGCATTCTCCTATAAGAAAAATTTCTCCACTTTGTATGAAATGTGGTTTTCATCCTATCTTGTTCTGCTACCATTACTTGGTTGTAGCTTGAAAACCCATCCAATAAGGAGAACAATTCAAAACTTGAAACCATCTGTACGATTTTCTCCATTGGTGGGACTGGAAAATTATCCTTGTCTAAGGCATGGTTCAAATTTCTGAATTCTATGCATAGTTTTATTTCACCAAATTTCTTTCTTACTAGTACCAAATTTTCCACCCAGTCTGAGTGCCTAACTCTAAAAATAATTTTCTCATCAAGTAACTTCTTCACTTTATTTTGGATAAGGGGTTTCATCTTGGGATGCATCTTCTTCAGTGGCTATTGAAATGGTTTCACACCCGTTTTGATAGGAATAACATGTTGGCTGATGCGAGTATCATAAGTCTTCAAATCCTCATATGTCAAAGAAAAAAGCATATTTATATTGTCGAAATAAACTTATGAATTTGCTTCTCTCACCCGCTGAACAACATTTCCCCAAGTTCACATACTTGGGTTCAGCCTCTGTCCCAAGATTGATCATCTAATATTGCATTGATGAACTGTTTGTTTTGACATTAGCAGGATTTCTAAACTCGCTATTCAAATCAAACATCCCTTCCAATGTTCTTACCCCTTTCGATATGAAGTTCACACTTTGAATATTTCCTTGAGGTTCTTTGTCTTCAATCACTGAGTCTTTGAAAGTCTCATCACTTGTGACGAACTCCAAGATTTTTTGATCATCTTTGAATACCCTCAAATTGGTGAAATTTTCTGGTACAGATGGCTTAAAAATCAATTCAATTGAGCATTTGTTATTAGTAGGAACTAATGTTGCAGCATAAGTAGCTAACAAATCAGTTGCTGCATTTTGCATCCTGGGAATTGAATTGATATTAAAAGAATTAAATTTTTTTATAAGTTCCCAAACATCATTTTGGTATCCTTTTAAATGTGGTGACAGAGAATTAATTGCATTTCTAACTTGTTTGACAATTATTTTAGAATCCCCAAAAACCTTTATATTTCTTACTTTGAATTCAATCGCCTTTTTCAAGCCCTGGATTAGAGCTTTATATTATGATGTGTTATTAGTACATTCGAACTCTAATCTACAAGAGAGAAATTGTTTATTCCTTTCTAAATCAATCAGGACACAACTAAATCCTGATCCCTCTTGAGTTTTAGAATCATCAAATTATCACAACCAAAATTTATCTTCTTACTCTACGGAACTAGTGTTACTCTCTAAATTAGAAACTAAATTAAATATGTTACAATCAATATTGTCAGTTCATGAAAACTGAAGGAGATCTGACTGTGTATTGGACTCACTGTTGGCTTCTTCCGCTTGATAGTTTCCTGGTTAAAGCTCTATGAAATAGTTACCAAAAACTAAATGTGACAAATTTACAGGCTCATTTTTCCCTTCCAATTGTGTCACATTATGCTTCATGTGTGGTTCCCTCATCACTTTGATACGATTCAGATAGTTGTTATAGGGAAACCACAACTGCGACCAGTCAGTTGCAAAGTACCCTTCCAGTTTTGCAGAATAGTCCCTGCTTAAAATCAAACCATATGATTCTAGTATATCCACTACCATGATGTCTATAAACTGGCAGACCCTTTCATTTGCATATAACCATATCAACACATTCTTCATTTCTCCTACCACCTTGACTGTTGTTCTATCCAAATGGATGACTTTACATGAAGAAGGTGTGGGTTGACCACTTATCTTTCTACAATATGAAAGAGGCATGACATTATAAGAAACTCTAGAATATACCAAAAAATTATGCACATTATGGTTGAAAATCTCAAAGGATAGTAGAAATGACAAGGTTTGAGGCTTAGAATTCCCTCCAATACTAGCTTCATTTATTTCTTTATCTGATTGAATATCATCTTGGGATCTACTGGGTCGCGGATCAAAGGCTTCCAGGAGCTTTCTTCTTTGTTGAGGTAAGTTGCACATTTCAAATCAAGAAATATTTGCTTTGGTTTCCTTGATATCCTCTATTATGTCATATCCCATATTGCATTCTGCTGGACTTTTATTGTTACTTTTTGCTTTATTTCCACAACATTCATAGTTTTAATTACTGATGTAACTTTCTCTTTAGAGGTGACCAAATCAGAATTAGGTGGCATTTGGGTACTACTACTGATCTTCTTCATACTTTCTTGAATCTTCCTAATCTTGGGCGGTAATAAACTTTCATCCATTATTGGTCCTTTGCTTCTTGTCGTGACATTAACTACTGAAATTTGAATTTCCTCAATATGTTCCTCCTCCTCTAACCCCAACATAGGCGCACAGTCCCACAAAACCATTGTTGTTTCATGTGATTCCTCCGGTTCATTTGTCCTTTCTTCTTTCACTTCAAGCTTTGTTATTTGAGCATCTAATGTTTGGTTCATAACCATAGTCATTGAATTAATCCATTGTGGACAATTGTTTTTCAGAATGGGGTTATTGATGAAATATATTGAAATTATCCATTCCTACCTCATTAAAATTTAAAACTGAAGAACTATATACAGGGGGTTGAGACATGCCACCTTCCTCTCTTTCCTTGAAAAATGGTTTGAACTGTTTTCTAGATGAACTGGCTTCTTTATCCTTTTCTAAATCAACAATCTTGTTTGATAGATTTTGTACCATTTTAATGACATTTTATAATTCACTTGAATGTTCCTCTTTAGGCCTGGTCAGCAACAAAGGTTTCTTAATGCTAAAATTCCTCACATCTGGTTCTACAGTGTGTTTGTTTATACTTTCAAGTTCATTCTCTACTTTTTTGGATTCCTCATAAGTCTCTACCAAAGAAGGATTTGTTGACCTCTTAACAAACATTGCTATGTCGGGGGAAAGTGTTGAAGTATAATATTCCATTAAAGTTTCTTTAGCAGGTTTTATTGCAGCACTGAAATTATTTAAATGGGTAGCAAACCTATGACTAAAATCCTACACTTTCTCTTCCATGTCCATCCTTAGAGCAAGCAATTATTTCATGAGAGTGGCAGTGGTTCTTTGGCTACCAAACTTGCCTTTAAACAATCTTTCAAAAGTATCCCAATTTGTTATAGAATTTGCTTGTAATCCAAAATACCAGGATGATGCTTTAGTTTCAAAAGTGTGTGGAAACAGCCTACACACTACATCTTCATGTTCTACTGCTAAAATTTCTAGAGCCAAATAAAAACTCTACAAGTGATCATCCACATAAATTCCTTTTCCCAGATCTAACTTAGGTAATGAATTATCAACATTCTAAAGAAAAGCATGCAATGGAGAAACTAGGTTGAGTGGTGCTCTAGCTCTCCAAGCTGGTGGTGGATTAGGATTGGGTTGATTATCATTCTGGGGTAAATTTCCAGCCATTACGAGGAGATTACGGTGGAGAGTGAACAGGTGACTGAAAAGGTGAAAAAACCAGGGAATCTGTTCCCAACTGATCAAGTGGTTGAACCATTTCTTACAAGGACAAATGCACCAACTCTTCCAAATTTCCCACCAAAATCGAATCTTTCGTGTAAGTGGGTACCCTTCTGGGAGCTCACCTTCTTGGTAATTTAGGGATTGTCTACAACCCTCCAATATTATTCACATAAGACCTTGTGTGTCTTCTTAATTGATTAACTACTTTAGAAGGAACAGGATAGAGGTGTTATATAAATTAAATTTCAAGGTTTACGCATTGTTCAAGAATGAGATATTCAGAAAAATGACTTTCAGAGTTATTACCAGTGGAATAGTTTCAAGTAAATGAACTTCCTGTTCCATCCATGCACTAAAGACCCTCCTTCTAGCGCCAAAACTGTTGATTCCTGGAAAAATATTAGGTATCGACAGTAGGGATTCTCCCAAAAAACTGTTCCCAATTAGATCGGTTATCGTTTGGAATGGGGAATCTGTCCGGTTAGCGGCCCATATACTGTATAATTAAAGGAATGTTTAAATCTATTGTACCTGTTGCATCTCAGTCCACCGTTTATGTATTTATATTTAGGAATGAAATGCAAGTACCTAGACTAAATGCAAGTGATCAGTGGATAAGAAACTCACTAGAGATGCATAGGTCTTCCCTCCGTCTTACCGCTCCTACCCCACAATCATTATACGAAAGCAAAAACAACTAATATATTCTAACTATCATATCCCCAAGGACCAAAGTTTATATCATAATCAGTAATATACTGTACTGTTTGCACATAAAATCCTACAGGTAGCTGATAAATTCATCATACATAAATACAAAAGAAATATAACACAAAGATAGAATTGTTAAGTTAAAACATCCATTACTCATTTATTGCACAAGATTCGAAATAGAAAATGAAACCATTCATAAATTGCAAAAATAATTCAACAGGTTGGAATGATCTCACAGTTATGTAACAATCCAAAATAGAAGTGATTCACATTCAATAATCCACATGAACCATCTTGAAGCTCATGCAGTCCTTCCTCTAGCCAAAATTTTGGTTCTCTTTATTTATAAAAAGAAGTAGTTCTCATTACAAAAAATTTCAGCATAAATGTGCCAGAAACATTTGCCTATCTATTCTAATCTACCTCTACTTATACTTTTACAAAATGAATTTTAAGCTACCCTAGCCTCTTGGGCTTTCTTAACTCTTCAATTACAAAATTTTGTCTTCTAGTGTGCTCACTAGGAAAATTGGAATAAATACAAAATATTACATATAAATTCCATCTGTGAATAAGACAAATTTAAGAGGGCCCATTTGATGATTTAATGAAAATGCCCCATGCACGAGCTTCAACAGCTATGAATCGATAGTCCACTGGATCTAATATGCATGCAATTAATTTGTGATTGGAGAGCTGTGATTCGATCTCTGTTACCTTTGGTTGGGTATACATTAACCATTCATCTAAAATATATTTATGTACTGAGGCCTATACCACCCACATTTCGATGACTCATTGATTCTCTCAACCTTTTGGATACTTTTCTCATCTTCCTGCAACTTATCTCATAGATTCTTCAAATGTTGCTCTTTGTCCGGGTATTCCTGAATCTGTATGGCTATCAAATCTTGGCATTAGTTATGTGTTGCGCTCATTTTTGTGTAAAACTCGTTACACTTTTAGTCAATTTTATCGATTGCAGTGTGCAATCTGACTATGACCTTGCTACTGAGATCTAAGATTGCCAACTCCACCTTCAACCTTGTTTTTTTCTGGGTCAGGTGATCTTGAAAAACTACATTGGTTTCCATCCAATTTAGCTGACTTTGAATTAGTTTTGTAACCTCCAATACCCCTTTCCTGAAGTCTGACGAGTTATATGTTATTTTCTTTAGCCTGACCTCTATTTGCTTGATTCTATATAGTTCTTCGGCCAACTTTAGATGAACCTGGTGTATCTTCTTTTGCATTAAGTAGGCTTGAATCTGGAATGGAGTGATGTCAAGCTTCTTTTCTTTGGCTACCTTGAGTTGTTCCTCTAGCTCTGAAACCTTACTTTCAAGATTTCTCTTTTCTCCTTCAATGTTTTCAACCAACAATGTCAAGGCATCTTTGTCTGCTTCTAACATCTGATATGATTCCCTGATTTTCTCAAACTCTGAAAAGGTATCATCGTAATTTATTTTCAAATATTTTCCCTCTCCTCTTTCTTTCCTTAGAGTTTCTTTCATCTAGGACATCTTTTCTTTATACTTCTCAACATCCTCGACCATCTCACCGACATTAACTGCATTGTCTTGGGCTTTGCTATGCCTTCCATTGCAAGAAGTCGAGGGTGTTAATTGGTCTTATGCATAACTGTCTCTTTAGTTACCATGAAAACCACAGGTTGATCACCCATTTTCATTCTCTTTTCTTTTCTCCTCACTATCCTTTTCTTATCCTGGTCAAAAAAGATTGTGTCAATGTTTGCTACGACCTATTCTCACGATGGAATAAAAGGTGTCAATCCAAGATCTATTGAGGGAGATTGGTTCCCTGTCATTTTTCTAAATGATGGGATGAATGAATTCACTAGATTATCATGGGCTTGGTATTGCTTTATATTTTCTTGATCTCGGTCTTCCTCCTCCTTCCTTTTAAGCTCTTCAACAACCTTTTCTATTTCTTCACTTATTCGATCGACATCCTTTTGTATCCTTTCATCCTCCTCCCTCTTCCTCTGCTCTGCTTCCTCTTGCTACTTCTGTGTTTCCTCTTCCTTCTCCTTCTGTACATGTTCAACTAAATGTTTATGTGCTTCCTCTATTAATATTTGGGCCCCCTCTTCTCTTTTCTTTGCAACTTCTTCATTTTGCTTTTTCTATTTAGCAGCACTACTACTACTTCCTTTTCCTCCTATGGTTGTGATTTTATTTTTGAATCTCCATCTTAAAGCATCCATGCTACATGCATTTCAATATATTTCCTCGTCCAGTTCCTTATGATTAGTATATTCGAAATGTACCCCTACGTACACAGAATGTTTCGAGACCTTGTCCCAAGGATCATTTCTATGAAAACTATTTTCTTTGAAATGAAAACATTCAAGCTCCTTCACAAAATCAGGATCACTCTTTACCTTAGATAAATTATAACTACCAATACTAAATGGTAGTGTAGGATAGACAACCTTTTTCATGTAGAACAGAAAGTTCCCGAACCCATCTATATAAAGTTGCATTAGTACCTCTTTATGAATAACACAGTCAGTAGCATATTTTGGTAGCAAGGAAGGAGCTTTGGATCCCCCATACATTCTTAAATATAGACCTTCCTTTGAGAAGAAATAATCCCCATATTCTCTCACTGTCTCTAATGCTCCTCCAGACATGCAACTGTAATCTTTAAGAAATATTAGCTTGTACAATGGCATTATAAAGTCTTCACAGATGTTCTTGTAGAAACTATAATACTTATGCAACCATAATATTTGGTATGCAGAGTATATAGGAGTCCTAGGAGGATACCATTTTCAATTTAGTGTTGTGAAAGGATGTTTGCATAAGATGTAGTCAATCAAGAATGAACTCATATAAAATTCTGACTTCCTCTGAGTCAGACCCCGAAGTGCTGCAACTATCCATGTGGATATGTTATTTGCCACGATGTCAGCCTAGTTGAAAATAGTAACTTGAGTAGCCATGTAATATATCAAAGGCACCCAACTTATCTTATAATATTTTCCATTAGCCTGACCGAAGACCCGATTTAGAATTAGGGCTATGAGACGATACATGGTCCATAGGTTGGCAATCTCATATTTTCCTGAGGGATTTTAGTGAAAATGTTTCCCAAGTACCATCATTCTCTTCACACAATCAAACACATCCAATTCCAGCTCCTTTATCCATTTATCCATCATGTAGACCTGGGGTATGGGTAGCTTGCATCCTTTATTTATATATGCAGGGCTGTAAGCAGCAAAACCTTGTTTGTCTATGTTTTCTAGAATTGTAGTATTTGCATCTGCCAATGGTATAATCCAACCAATCACCTTGGCGCATGGGAAAAGTTTGGGGCATGTAGAAATTTTCATGATGGCAGATCTCATTATATATGCATACACTGCAATGTCCTCCAGACCGGCATCTGGAACAGTCTGGTCCTTAGTCATTTGATAAATCTAAACCCATCTAAATTCTAGTTCCTCCTTGATAATGGATTTGGTGTCTTCATGAATAATTTATGCCTTGGGTAAAATTTCTACCTTTGAATCATCTCCTGGGGCCTGAGCCTTCTTCTTCCTTTTCTTGGGAATAGTGTGTTATATAAAGGTGGAAGCTGCAATACAAGCATACAAAGAATGACTTAAAAATATCATGGTTCAGTAGTATGCATGCATTACCAATAAAGATACAGAGATGTACTACTATTATTTAAAATACAGAATGATGGATAAGCCTAAGAAGCTCAATAAAATTCATTTACCAAATCATCTTCAAAAATTTCAGTAGACTTCATCACGCATGGGTTCTAGACCTTAGGCTTTGAAAACAAAATATCACCTATGGCTTTCTTACAAGATTGACTTTACAACTAGTCGTGCTAGGGATTCTCCTTACAGAAACCACAGAAAACCCCACATAGGCTCAATGGCTCTACATAGAAAATAGGTTGTCCCTCCTGGTTTCGGAAAACCCTAAAACTTTCCTCAACCAATGGTGAAAACCCCTTCCTCCTGCTGCACAATAACTTGAACCAGAGGCGTCTCAATCGGTGAAATGCTCGACTAGCAGCCTTGCCATTGAAAAACCCTGGAATCTCAATGCTCGCATACTGAGCGGTGGGGTGAGTTGAGCAGAACAGGTGAGAAAACTCCCTCGCGACCATGCTAACAAGAGTGATACTAGAGAAGCAAAGGATTATGAGGTGGAATGACTTGGGGAAAACTCCTATGAGTCTTGAGTGCTTAAAAGCCATCTTTCTAAAGGTTCATATAAGTATCTAAATACCAAGAACCCGGGAAAACCCTACACCCGTAAGTAAACCGTAACAAAAATCGCATTCACTAAATAAAACTAGCAATAAATGAAGCAAAAAGGGTAGATCTTGAATCCTACCTGGCAGGTAAGATCTTGGTGGTTGGTGAGAAAACTTGTGCAGTCAACAAAAAATCTGGGCGACTCTCGATAGCTTGGAATGCTCCAACGGTAATGAAAATAACCATAACACAAACCATCCTAGGTTTAAATAAAAAAAAATGCCATAAACATCATTAAATGTGGCAAACGGTTCCTAATTGACCTATGGGAAAACACCATTTTAGTGTCCGAATTAAAACTTTCATTGGAAAGATCATCCAAATCAAACAAATCAGGAAGGATAGTGTTGGGTGGATTTTTGGAGTGGATCCGACATAATCAGATAATATTTGACTTTCTTGCCGATGATGAGCTTATCAGAAGGTTCTTTAAAACCTTGTCGGAAGTAAAAACCAAGTTTTCCTGTGACGGCATCGACTAAACTATCTGAAATGCTATTGGATGCGAAAGACAAGTGCATTCGAACGCATCGGTTTGCAAAAATGACCCTTTCCCACATGGTTGGCACAACCTCCCGAAAAGAATCGTTGGAAGACTCGCGAAAAGATTCTGACACATGCTAGCAGATAGATAAAGGATTTATTTCCCAGTGAATTAGCTTCATTCCTTGAGTCTGCCCGATAATATCAGCATCCATCAATAAGATCTCCCAAAACATAGCTGCAAAGGCCTACAATAAGCTATCAAAAAGCTACGAAACCCCCCCTATATTACCATTGGATCTACCACCCAAATTTTGCCGATGAATTGGAAGACTCACACATGTTTTATGAAATTGTGAAAGAAAGGTAAATACTTGGCTAGAAAGTATGAAATTTTTTTATGCATCGGCCTGACTCCTTGAGTTTAGCTGATACATCAATTAAAAAATACGAGTTTCAAAAAGCCTCTATTTACTTATAAAAAATAACTAATTCATGACAAAGGTTTTCAAAGGGTAATAGATATTAAGGGAAAATCTCAAAAATCTAGAACTTGAAGGAGGGGCCCTAAAAACATAAAAAAAATTGGGGTAGTGGATGGAGAAGCAACAGAACCCCCCCCCCCCCTAAATAATTTCAGTAGTGGATCGAAGGGTGGGAGGGTTTCAAGTTATTCTTTGAAAATTCTTCTAAAGGAAATACAAGGGTGACAAGTGTAGGTTGGGTTGTCAATGATCTTAAAGGAACATAACCAATTAAGTTTGCATGGTGTCTATCTTGTACTAAAACAACTTTTCATAGCTATATTCTTTTTATTGTGGCTCCAAAATGGTATCATCAATGGCCATGATGCCCTTCTTATCTATTTTTGGAGATTCAATTTGAATTATTAACTAATTCCACAATGGTTCTCCCCATTCTCTTGCTATTCATATGCGAATTCTCTCCAAACTAAAGAAGAATCCATGCACATACCAAAGCTATCTTTATCACATGTGCATTGGTGTAACAATAATATAGGCAATCAATTGGAAAATGTCATAGTGTGATTGGATAAAGGAGATTTGGTGTTAAAATCAAATCCACCATAGCGCAAGTGGATACCCTGCCAATCAATAAAATGATGGTTGAAACCTCCCTAGCTCACATTTTCATGAAAAGAAAGCGGTTGGTGGAAAATATGAACTCATGCTAAGGATACACATCACCCACCTGTCTAAGCTCATCGTGGAGCATAATGGAACTATCCTCTAGTCAGTTTGAGCTCATCTCAAAATTAACTCACCTATTAAAAGCAAGTCTCCCTTTGTGTTTGAGATCCATTGTACCCTTCCTTCACATGCTCACTCGAGAAGAGTCATGGTGAGTGGTGGCATAAAGGTGGGAATGACTAGGATTAAATAGTGCACATGGATAGTTTAGGATGAAATTAATTCCCTTTGCCTGTATGAATTCCATATTTATCATGGTGGGAAAATAGAGGAGGGTATCCTTCTCTGTTGGATGTTCAACCTTGGTTCATGGAAAAGAGGAAAGGAAATTCAAGTTGTGCTAGGAAAATTTATGAGAAGGGATGTGTTTCTACATGTGAATAGGACCTAGTTTGAAAGGATTTCATGTGAGAAGAGGGTGCTAGTGGAGAAGTGTTTCTCCTTGGATATGCCATTAGAAGGTAGGGGGATTGATACTAGCATGATGGAGGATTATAGGAGAAGGAGGTGGAGCTACATGATGTGGTGGGAGTGATTTGAGGTTTGTGGTGAGTTGTGCAACGTGTCAAGAGGAGACTTAATCCTCTAGTGAAAATTATGGAAAGGTTGATCTATCAAGAATAACATGATGAGATGGTACAAGGTAGGATATAGCAGAGAGTTTCTTCCTAGCAATATAAATGGCCTAGCTAGCTATTAACAGTGCCCTCCAACTTGATATTTGTTACCGAAAATACTCACCTTCTGTAGATAGAAGATGTTTGCATAGCCTGAAACACTCAAAGCTAGAACAAAGCAGTCACAACAACATAAAAGCACTTTCCCTAAGATCACATGGATACCTTAAATAAAATATTCTTTTACCTCTCACAAACTATAAAAGGATGATATTTGGAGTGTCTGATCTCCACAGATTGTCCTCCAAGAAACACAATGAAACACATAATAGATCAAAATAACAAGCTAGCTATAATCTTATGTTAAAGACCAAGGAATTCAACAATGGATACAGTGATTCAAACACAATAATATTCATGGGAAAGAAACCTTCATTTGCATTGATAAAATGGAGAGAGACAGAGTACAGCCTAAGCCTTGGTGTTGAGAAACTCTTATAAAGTGAACCTTGCCTCAAAGCCCCAAGATTTCCTACCAATTTATCACCAGTCTAGGATGAATTTGGCCAGAGTTTAGATGCAATAACATAATCATCCTCCCTTTATCCATGTGTGGTGAGTCAGTATTTAAATCCATGGGAGGATAGAGTAGGTTGGGGATCTCATGGGTGAGGTGCAGGGAAGATCCTATGATGATGGATCTTGAGCCCAGGTGGTCCAGAACCTTAGGGATGAGGCTCCATGAAGTCAATCTTTGAGAAGCCTCCCGAAGATTCTTTTTTTACCTTTAAAAATCGAGCACCACTCTTTGTCCAAAAGGACAAATCCTTACCAAAGGAACATCTCTCATTGCATGAAGGAAACTGGTGGTTGCGTCGCTTACTTCTCAAGGAAAAAAACATTACGCATATAGGTATCGCACCTTGACCATAGGGAAGTGCGCAGTGGTGGCCAAATGTGTAAAATCACTGATCATTGTCCATTTTTGACTCCATAACTTGAAGATTTGAGGAAAATGTTGATACTTGGAATCTCATTGCATGATGATGACGATAAATGCGTGTAACAATATTATGTGTGATTTAGTAGGTGTTATTGGCCAAAATGGCACTTCTTCGTTTGAGTACTGACATTCATCATGTCAGTACACAAAAGGACAATTAGGATTGAAGTGGCCAAACTACTATAGATGTGCATGAACTTTGATGCATTATCCTCAAAACCAGCCTTATATATTTTTATTCTGAGTTTTGGGTTGCATACATGACTATGTGCATTGCAACTCGTGTGTCATAGGAGTCATTAATATACAAAGAGTTCTCTTCCCAAGCAAGAAGATAGGCTTCTTTCAGCTCCTCTGAGACCATAAGAGGAACCAAAATAGGATCAATAGTGGTATTAACAATAGCTTGATAAGCTAATTCCACTATCGATAAGGGAACATCAGGCTCATGATGGGAAGGAAGGACCCAAGGATCCGTTCTATCACTGACCATTGCAGTAGACTTCCCTACACTACTAGAACCTAAATAATTAATCGAGGATGGGATATTGAATGTGCCCATTAATGATGAATACATTCCATCCCCTAAGCTCTATGAAGTAGGTTTGACCTGATCAACCAATGGCATAGTGGACTCATTAGTCTCCATGCTACCCTTCCGAGTGAAATTGAGTTGGTCTACTGTAACCAACTTCCCTTCGTGTGGAAACACTACCACCCGAAGAATGACCGATGCAATTGTAGACATGGAATAAGTCCAACTTCTCCCCAGAAGCAAGTTGTATTCTAATGGTGCATCATTCACATCTACTTCAACAGACACTTCCTTCCCTGCCAACTTTATCTCAAAATTTGGTAGGATACCATGTGGATGAAATGACCTTACGTAGAAAGTAGTAAGTAGGGTGTTCGATGGAACTAGCTCTATATATCCAAGAGCCTTCTAGCAAGACAAGGACATGACACCCGTGGAAGCACCTTCATCGACAATTGACCTTCCAATGGTTTTTAATGGCATGGTTGACATCCATCAACAAAGCCACATGATACGGCAGGAGAATTTTGGCATCTGACAAATTAAAATTTGCCATGAGGATCGATGAATCCATACTACCTAAGGCTGCTAAGAGTGCATCTCGCTGAGCGAGACAACTCTGTAACACCTCCAAACCTGACATCGCACAAGGCGTTTAGGCTAAATCTTCAACTACGGAGTAATTGGTTGTAGCCCTAGTATTAGGATTGTGCAATGATTTCTTGAAGGCACCTTTTGGTATCTTAGGCATAGTTTCAATAGGCTTTTCAATTGTGAGAGGGTTAGAAGTTTCAGCTATAGATTTACCCTTCTCAAGAGCCTTCGTCTCATAGTTCTTGTTTCTAGTCTGGAGCAAGGTCTACAATCGAACCATGTTGATATATTTTTGGTCAGGGGCATTAGAAGTGCCCCCTACTACATTAGAAACCAAAGTTGCATTGTGTCCTTGGGGAAATGGATCCTTTAGGACAACCGATTGTTGATTTTTTAGCTGCTTCTGAGCTTGATCTATAAGAGTGAATTGATGGGTCAGGTGATCTTCCTAGCATAACTTGCAGGGAAATTTCACCTTATTCTTCTCGTTTCCCCCCCCATCAGCATTATTTGTGGGTTTTGGCTTGTTTTGGTTTCCCTCACCTTTCTTGCCCTTTTTCTTTTTCCCATTGGGCTGTTGATTGCCATTTTGGGAGGATTGAGTAAAAGCATTTGCATTTTGAGATGAGGGGACAACCTTTGTTGCCTTTGCTGTAGACTATTTAATGGAAAACTCATGGATTTTTTATGCCAAAGATTATACAATGGGATATTTAACTAAACCAACCACACCATCGGCATGGGGTCCTGGCTTAGGTTTCTCGACACTATGTGTTGGCTGGGGTGCATCAGGTATGATTTCATAAAGAATCCTAGAATGAGAGCATATCAAATCTAATTGTTGGGCCCTGAGGATAGCATCTTCCTCATTAGTTACTCCCAAAGTGGATACATCCTTAGATATATATGACAATAAGGACTTAAGGAACCATTCTAAAAAAAACTTGGGAGGTATAGTGGCCTTAATGAGCCTCTTCCACCTTTGCCACTCTTGGGTGTGATCTGAAATGTGAGTGGCTTTATCCTACCGAAAGGTGGACAATAAGTCTTTGTCGACATCATACCAGACAAGAAGTTTGAAATGGTTAAGGAACACATTGGCTAAGTCCCAAACACTATCAAACACAACAAAGGGTAGTTCAATGTACCACTTTGCTTGGGCACTAGTCAGAGTTATTTGAAACAATCTCAACTGAATGGTGTCATCATTCAGTGAGTTGGAAGAGCACCACAAGTGAAAGGTGGTGATATGAGCCCTGGGTCTTCACCAAATTTTCCTTCGAATTTTGGAATATCCGAGGGTAACTTGGTAGGGACAGGTGGCCACGTGGCATCATGATTCACCGGGTCATTCATTAACTTGGACAAATATGGAAAGTTCAAAGTTTCTAGGAAAGGAAGTTTGGGCCTAACCAGACCTTGAAAAGTATGAGCTTGGGAAGTAGAAGGACTTTCCCCTTGGTTCCCAAAAGTAAAGGAGGGGTTACCCCCAGCTATCAGTTGCGAAGTAGTCGGACTAATTTGGAAAGGATTCCATCCATAAGCCAGTGGATTATTCATATGTGGTGCAGTATATGTGGTTTGAGCTACTCCAGTTGAAACTAGAGTTTAGAAAGTAGGAGCAGGCATCCCTTTGCTAAAAAGTGAGAAAGGAGAGCTCGTGAAAGGAGATGAAATTGAGGTTTGAAAACCTTGACCATAAGGGTTAGTGTTTCCAAACTGCACCCCTACATATGCAGGCATGGGGCCTACATATGGAGTGGATCATGCAATGTGCCCCCCATTCCAAGGAAAACCCTGAAAAAATGAAGAGGATCCAATAGGACCACTCTGAGCAGTGTGTGCAAAAGAAGGTTAAGCAGAAAGTACATTGGGAATCCCAGTCACCACCCCACCAAAAGTTCCTACTACATTTTTGGAAGCTGGTGTTTGGACCATTCGACTATTTGGAGTTAAGGGAGTAGCAGGAATATTTTTTCTAGGAGTGTTGGGGCGCGCACCCTAGGGACTATTAGTTTTGGTAACTTCGTGGCTGTTGGTAAGCGGAGTCATGGGTCAAAATAGTCTTAGGGGTGTCGGGGTAAGTAAAAACCCCTTTTTGTAATAAACCCATGGTTTAAATCTAGGGTTTAGGGTTTTTGGGTGCCCATGGTTTAAGGCCATGGTTTTTGTAAAAATGCGCAGTATAAATAAGCGCTTATGTAAAGAAGAGAAGTTAGGCTTTTTTATGTAAAGAAAGATTAAGGCAAAGTAAGGTTGATTTTGTAAGGAAAGGTTAAGTCCCAGCTGTGTGTGTGGACGACCTTTGCAGCTATGTGCGTAGAGGGTTTTGTAAGAAGAGAAAGAAAGATCTGCAGCTGTGTGCGTAGAAGCCTGCTACTATGTGCGCGGCTGTTAAGGACTGAAGGGATCTGCAGCTGAGTGCGCAGATCAACTATGGTTTTGTGGAAAGAGGAATAAAATGCAGTTTGTGGACATAGACCCTACACTGGAGGTGAACCACGTTATATTCGGTGTCATGGTTTTATTGGTCATTTCTATTTCTGTTATTTTTATGCATTAAACTGAATAAATCTGATAACATAAGATCACTGCTAGTAATAAGCTTCGCTGCGAATTCCTTGTAGTGGGTTACGCAAGTCAAGTTTGTTTATTATGCTACGAAGTTATATGTGAATGAATGATAAAGTTTACAAGTATTGATTAATAATTGCTTTAAAGGATAAGGTACAGTAATACCCCTCCTTGCATGCAGAAACCTGATTCTGTGGCACCCCATTGCTGTTTCGGGTGAGACTGCAACCTGCGCGCAGGTTGTTGCCGAAAGGGCCAACACGGTGGGTCTTTTGTTGGTGCAACGTATAAGGATTAACTTGGGTCTGCCCTATTTCCCAACAAGGAGTACCAACTGGGATAGCTGAGATGGGGGTAGAAGGACTTTCTCCTGCACTAGACATTAGTCTGCTCACAGGAACACCAATCATAGGTGAATTGAAAGGATGAAACTGGACGATCACAGGATAGCTTAGGTCAGTAAGAGGTGAATTAAAGTTCCTTGCAAACTCATCAGCCTATAATTTTTCTATCTCTACTGTGGTTGTATCAACCTAATTTGTCCTAAGTTCTGGTTCACCTGGAACTTCACTAATTCCTACCGGTTCAAACGAACCATATGTGTCTAATCTCTGCCTTTGAGTGGGCGGTGGAGGCTCCACTATAGTAAACAAAGGAAGGTTTTGCAACCTTCTTGACCTTCTAAGAGGTTGGTCCTCCATGATTGAAAAATTGACTCTTCACACACCCTAAGGTCGGCTAAACAAAAACAAACCACACAACAATCACTACAAAATTTCCTAAAGCCACAACATACACAAGGGGTATAAGATATGTTTTCCAAAAGAAAGATGAGAGACAGTTACTTGGCATCCTTGTAGATGTTCTTAGGCAAAAGCGGAGGAATCACCCACCGCCCTCCCACACCTTCTACTAGGGTTACCTTCCAAGCCCATCCAAGGTCAACCAGAAATATCCTTTTGGTGTACCTGTGTATGAACCCTAGATGTCAAAGAGACTAAAGGATACCTCAATTATACTGACAGTATGAGAGAATAGTCACAAGCCTGGTTTGTACACATGGGTAGGGTAGCAAAGCCCAAAACCCTGTCAACACAGGAACCACACGGGGCCAAGGGGTGGTATTGACAGAAGTCCCTAGATGTGAAAAACCCTTGGTCTATGCTTTGACAAGGAATCAAAGGGTTATCTCCTCATTCGAAGCCTCCACGTGGCCTTGTGCTCAACTCCTGTTTGAGAGGAGCTTCCCATATACAATCAACATAGAAAAGGGTTTACCTATTGATTGGCCAACTACATCTAAATTTAAACACTTGTGGAGAGTTTAAACTCCCTATTCCACAAGTCTAGCCTAAGCTAGTTGGTGTATGAGCCTATAAAATAAAACTTACTAATAATTTTTTAAATTATGTCGTTCATTTTAAGGGTTGTTCTTAGTAAGAAGGTAAATGGCATGAAAGACTATGATGTTATAGACTCGATAAGAAAAAGGAAAATGATGTATAAAGAAAATTCCAAAGTAAATTGCAACTACTTAAAACATATTTCTTTTCTTTTTGCAAATATAAGTTAATGAAATTGAAACTAAGTGCAAGAAAACTGAGACTTCTTTTTATAATTTTTGAAATTTTACTTGAAAAATGATGAAAAGAAAAGGACTAAATGCAAAAGCATAAAAAAAATTTCTTCACTTTTTTAAATTCTTCAAAAACAATAATGAAACTAAATGCAAATTCTTTGAGAAATTTTGAATAATCAGAGCATATAATGAGTAAAATGAAGTATAAAGGACCCAAAATAACCAACCTCAACCAATCAAGAGGAAGACTCGAAAAAAATATGACTTGGAGAAACTATTGAACCCAAAAGGTCCACTAGATTCACAAAAGAACAAGTGACAAACTGACACTACAAAATGCAGTACAGAGTATAAATTATCCAAAGCCCTAATCACTGACCTAGACCCAAAACACTGAACTTATACACCAATCAGGAGGACCAACTTCAAATCACAAGATGAAAGAAAACTCAAACAAAGAAAGCTCAAAGGCTTGAAGACAAGCAAACAGTGTGACATACAATACTTTAGACTCACAGAGTCATACCACTAACATAAAAATTCGAAGTAAGAAAAAAAACAAATAATATAGGGACAAGCAAACCCTACCCGAAATTTTATGTTGCTACAGGATATACGCGATTGTGTATGCAAGAAACCTGCGTAGCATATGCAACTGTCTTATAGAGAAACCCACGTATACAAGGTCTTATACGTGGCTGTATACAACTAAAAAATTTTCAAAGAAAAAAGAATAGTACAGGTTTCTGGGCACACTACACTATAAATCAAAAGCCAGATAAGAAAGACCACACTCAGAATCAGAAACAAAACAAAGACTGGTAAAGAACCTACAAGATAAACCCACAGCAAGTTGGACTACTTCCCAATGGAGTCACTAGTTCTGTTGTTTAGGACATTTCACCCTTGTAACCTAGAGTTTGGGGTTACCAACTTAATATTAGACTTGCAGACAATTAGCTTTTAAAGAAACTGGAATGAGAATAGGAAGATATCTTGGCTTACCCAGTTTATGACGGTTGATCCAAGCTTGATATTCTCTCGCTCCAATCCTCTCCAAAGCTTCTAGGGATGCTTCTCTTCACCTAAAAAGAGCCAATTCTTTAAGCAATATCTCATATATATATAATCAGAGGGTAAATAAAAAGCATATTAATAACATCTTTTAACATATTCATTAAAACAATATACATGAGATAAGCACACTACAAGATTGGAGGAAGAATTCTCTTTATTAACAAACGGTGAATAGTTAAGAATACAACCCAGCTTCTGACACAAGGACTCCTCTGCAACCGAGGACTCTGAGTTTTTCTGCTCCAAGAATCTGAAGGTATACAACCAGCATAACTTTTCTCTCAAAAAATTGATTGATTAGCCCCATCCCAAGGTCTCTATTTATGGATTAGGGCCCAACTAATCTCCTCTAATCATGATTTATATTTTTAAGGTCGAATTAAGGCATACACAAGTATTAATATAGGCAAGGCACATATGATAAGCAGGTTGGTCAAAGGGAACTCACGTATGCAAGGTATATGTGGGTTGCAATGCACATACTCACGTCTAACACGTGAGTTGCAATGCACATACTCACGTATGCAACCCAAAACTTAGAATAAAAATATATAAGGCTGGTTTTGAGGATAATGCATCAAAGGTCATGCACATCTATAGTGTTTTGGCCACTTCAATCCTAATTGTCCTTCTATGTACTGACATGATGAATGTCAGCACTCAGATGAAGAAGAGCCATTTTGGCTGATAACAGTAGGGGGGAGGCGTTCTAGTGCATAATAAAATTCCAATCCATTCTCTATGGACCTTAACACAGTCCATCAGGTTGTAATGGTGACATTTAAAGACTATTATGAATTTCTACTCTTGTAGAGGAAACAAATAAAAATGCAACAGGAAACATGACATGTTCTCTTTAGTTTTAATTACATAATAATATATGTTTTCTCATCTTATCTTTATGTTGTGACATTACATATGAATTTATAAGAGTAAAGCTATATGGCATGTTTGGTTAATAATATGGGTTGCATGGGCTAAAGGAACTTTTAACACAGTGAAGGGGACACGATATTTTTGATATATGATTGCAACTCTCTTTTTGGGTATTTAAATCTTCATCAACCTTTTAATATAAACCATTTTAATCATTCTTCTTAGAAAAAAAGAAGGAAATGAATATAGAAAAATAAACGGATTGAAAACCTTCAAAATATAATTTTTTTTTATAATTATGGTTTTAGTAGGTTAAACTTGGTTGGTTTTTTGTGGCTTATTTACATGATTTGAGATTTTTTCAATAATTTTAGAAATTCAAATTTTTAGTTGTTTAGTTGTTTATTAGTTTATTAAAAATATTTAGATTTTTTCATAATTTTAATATATTGCTGGATTTGTTTCTATAAAATTGAAAATACATCGATATGTCTGTAGTAAAGATAATTTCACTAATATTTATACATTAAGTTATATCTAATTGTCATCTTTACTTTAAGTAGTATTCATTAATGAATATTACTTATCTATTTTCACCCAAAATTATAATTTCAATAAGAAAGATAATGGGTAGAATCTTATCATGTTATTCAAGTAATTCATGTTATTTAATCATGCATATATGAAGTAATTAATACTTAGCAGCAAGTAAAAAATTACAATAAATGCAAATATTTGTTAGGTGTATGAGTACATACAATTTATGATACCTATGTCTCATGAACTAACTTGAGTGCTTGAGTAATCCAAGTTTGATTTAGGAGGTTTATTGGTGGATTCCTTAAGTTGAATGATTTTGTTGCATGCTTTACTTCAGGTTTTTGCTAGGTACAGTGCTTAATTTTTGTACGATGCATTATAATAGCCAATATATTTACATTTAACACATGAATACATTTAACACATGGAAATTTTTTTATGATGTCTCTTTGCACTATCTAGGGAAATTCTTAGTAATTAAATTGTAAAGATTTTGCATTGTTGAATGATTTCATACTGCTACTGCTTATGTGAGCCCAAATCTCTATCCTTAACCATTGATATTATTTAATTTCCAAAACTACTTGTTTAGTTGTTTGTTCCCTTAAATTTTGTATCAAAGGGTTTTATTTTGTTGAATACGTATCTTGTTTATTGTTGAATATATTGGAAAAATAATGGTCTTTCTTTGTTTTTGAATTAGTCCAAAATATTCCCATTACATTGCATTGTAGTGGAGAGATCTACTTTATTAGTTTTACTTCTATAGGTTTTTTTCACGCCTTTTTTCAATCCATAGGAAGAACGTGTCTCTTTCTTTATATAATTTCTTTACATGGAAAACCCTTGGTATATTCTCCTAATTTTGAGGATGGTACCTAGGTTAAACCCTATATTCTTCAAGGCACCAGGACAATTCAACAATAGGTCTCATTGTTGTTACAACAATATACTCATTATGACCTAAATGGTATGGAATAGAACTTGGGTTGGGAGAATAACATTCCATCCTACAATGACTTGGCCTAGACCCAATTGACAACTCTGCATTTGGAAGTTGTGGTTTATTCATATCCTTATTTTCAATCTCTCAATGGGATTTTTTATATTGATTTTGCATCACTTCTTTCTCCGTTGAAGCATAACTCTTAGTATACAAATTATCAAGGTGTATGTGGAATAATAATGCATGTACAGTGATATTTCCTTTGGTTATCATACAAAAGAAAAGGAGAGATAGGGAGCATAAGGAGGCGTGTATGCTAAAATTGTAGGTTTTATGGCATGATGAATTCTATGGGATGTTCATGAATATAGAACATATAAAAATTAAGCGATAAATAGTAAATTTGTTACAAACTCATATATTTATATCACTCCATCACTACCAAAAAAATACTATTATCTCTCCATTAAACCTCAATTAAAGGACCATTGCCATGGTCTCCCAATATATATTTATAATCTCTTATTTTATAACTACTACACATTTCCTTTTCCTCATAGGTACTTCTCCAAATCCTTTTTTCTTATCTTGATTGGATATTCCATGTATCCAAATGGCATAGAGAAAAGTCAAATGTTGGCATCACTCCATGCATGTTGGATCATCACTCCATGCATGTTGGATGCATAGAACTGTTAGGAGTGTTTCAAAAAAACCACATGTTTAGTAGTAAATTCTATGATTGTTATTCCTTCCACTGGAAAATATTATGCAAGCTATTTATGTACATTATCTCCTCATATCTTCATCACTATTTATGATGAAGTTGGGGGTGATGGGAGACAATGTGCATTTATGAATGACTCTATTTGTAATGTTAGTGAATACATGAGTACATGATATGGATAAATATTTAGAGAATGGTAGTTGTGTTTAATTAGAACTCTAAAGGAAATGAATGGTAGTTGGGATCAATAGTGTTGATGGTTCCACCCTCCATAAATTTATATGTATAATAATTGAGAGAAATTTCATGTTAAGTATGAAAATTCAAAGGTTAATTGATCCATAATAAAATATGTATTTATATAAATGTTTCATTGATATATAAAATATTGGTGAATTATAAAATGTAGTGACTATTCACATTAAGTACAATAATAAATATAAATGAAATATATATTCTAATATATTTAATTAATATTAACATATATATTACAAAAATTTAAAAAATAAATTATTTTCTATTACAAAAGTATATGGAATCAATTGAAATCCATCTTATTATAATGTTTATATGAACTAAATCTTATTGGCGAATTATTTAGTGTGATCAAATCCATTCATTTAATAAGTTTTTACATAATTTAAAAAGAGTAAATATGGGATGGCTTAACAAAAATATGATTGAATTAAAAATACAAAAATACACTATATGTAGAAAGAAAATGTTAATAAGTAGAATTGAATGGAATGTGTCATTGGGCCTTTTAATTACAACAAGAAAACGCTTAAAAACTAGTCATAGTGATTATTTGTTCACACTTTAAAAATTATTGTGGTTCTATGCACTATAGATTATGATCTTTCTAATTGTAATGACATATGACTTTAATGCAATTGAAGTTTCAAGAGAAATTAGTGAACTAAAATCAATTTATCGAATGGAAAGTAAAACATTGGTTTGACAAACTAAAATCAATTTATCAAATTGAAAGTAATAATATAATATAATAAAATATAGACTCTTAACATGGAAATTGAAAGAAAAAAATGGATATTCTAAATATCATGAATTTCCTCAAGTCCTTAAATAGGCTTTATCACATGCAATCCCATTTATCACATGCAATACCATGGGACACCCAAAACCATGGGCTCATAAACAACCAACACTAAACCCATTACTTGTTGAATAAATGTTATATTCTAAACCCATTACTTGTTGAATAAATGTTATATTTAATTATTTTCTAATGAAATATTGGATGAAATACTCCTTAAAAAAATACTGACTCCAATGAAATCGGGGTGAAAATGTAGGATCCATGGTTAATTTGGAGGGTGAGTATATATTACCATCAATTTGCTTTATAATTTTCGATGGGCTAAAAGGTCTAGATATTATAATAGTATTTAATTTTAGAAAGAATTATTTTAAAATATTCTAGAACATTTGTAGATAAAAATGCGCCCCTTCAAAATTTAAAACACTATTATTTCGCCCATGGCTACATTGAGTTCTAGGTGATTATTATCAATTTTTTCATTTTTAATTTATATTTCATCTTTTTGTTGGAATTGTATATTTAGTTTCCAAATTGTTTATTTCAATGAAATGTTAAATAGGTACCAATGATCTTAAATTTATTTACATTTTTTTCCAAACAAAATAGTCCTCTACCTTTGCATGTGTGAATTATAAAAGAAGTGATCATATTGTAAATAATTGATTCATTTTTTTTCTTTAGTCATTTGTAAAAGTGAAATAATTTTGTGAGGCACAAAGACGTCGAATTAATCAGTGAGGAGTGAGGAGTTTCTCATTGGTGGGAAAGGTTCAATTCTCATGAGGGCCAAGCCTGGAGCCCTGGGAGCACCTTGAGATAGTAATTGAATATGTGGTTCCATGAACAAAGATTATATTAAATGATCTCATGACCCATGGACATATAAGTGGATAAAATCCCACCCTCATTTCCTTCCTTTAAAAAATTCAATTCCAACTAGCTCATTTGGTTAAGGTGTGTGTCTCGTCAATAGGGAGACCTAACTTCAATTCCCCTTATGGGTGAGCTAGTTGGGAGGAGATACAAAAAATCCAACTATTTGAGGGTTGATGTGGTTGAGGTGGGGTGTGATGCTTGGGTTGTTTTGATGGATTAGATGCCCCTCGATCATGGTTTCTTAGACTAGAGGCCACTCCCACAAGTCCACAAAATTCTAGCAAACAAAAATAATAATTAATTTTTTGAGATTACATAAATAGATCCATCCATCAATTTTGGTAGCAATAAATTTTTCTAATCAATAAATAGAGATATCGATGATTACTTTTGTAAATGACTTGCAATAAAATATTTACACTAATTCTATACTCATAGATAAAATTAATTTTTTGAATGTTAAAAAAATTGCAAATTTTATTGTGAAGATGCACTTTAGTTATAAAGTATTGAATATTATTTAAATATTAAATACAAAGTGATTAAAATTGTAATATATTCTTTAGAGATGAAATTGCTACTTGAAAACATTATTTAATACAATGATTGTAATTTAAATAAAAATATATAATTGCTGGTCCTTATAAATGACATCTTTTATGATGCCATTAGCCATTATTTCACCAACTTTACCCTTCCATCCTCATTCACTTAATTAACCATTTTCCTGCAATTATCCATTTTCACCTTATCCGTTGTCTGTGTTGTTGTTTTTCCGCCATGTGGTTATACTGAGTATTCCCTTTCCATATACAAAGTGTCATGATGTTAAGTTGGTAGTCATCCTTTACCCTAGCCTTGTCAATTTCATCCTTCACCCTTCACTAGCAAATTGACTACAACTATGAAGTGAGTATAGTCTTGAAAGTGTGGTTTGAGTAATAATAAATAGAACCCTATATATGTATTTGGTTGATGTACCACTAGTGAGGTGACTACTACTTGTTATGAATGTTACTTAAATTATTTGTAGAGCATGTCTTAGCCTTGTAACAGTTGTAGTAGATGGATGATAGCCTGAGTTATATTATTGGTATCTGGTCATTTACAGGTGATTATGTTGTCTATTGGATATTGTTCATGATTAGGCAGAGACCTGGAAGGGGTATGAGTATGCACCCTAGATGGATTTGGAATCTTTGAGTCTAGTGAGATAGCTTATTTTCAGTTCTGGGCACTTGTAGAGATGATCAGGATCATTTTACCTTTCTAATGCAATTTTGCTTCATAGGATGACGTGTTTGAGCAGGGAGATGTTTTATTGGGATATACTAGGGAATTGTATGGGGAATAGGGGGTGCATCCACTTGATTGTACTATATTACCCCCATCCCACTTGATGGGGCATAGGGGGTGCAGCTCAGTTTGACAACGTAGGTACCCTAGGAGGCTGTTTTGGCAAGTTCACGTTTCTTGAGGCAGATTAAAAAATGATTAAATGACTACTGAAGGAATCGATTTGGGATACTGAGGCAAGAAAATGATATGTGATGAGTCATAATGATGAGTGTTATGTCCTTTGCACCTTCTCCAGCAGTTGCAGCACCTAATTGGGCCCACGCTTATTTTTTGGGGCATTTTTATATTATTTTTTGGAGCTTTTGGGAAGCTCACGATTTCCTCAAGGAGGCACAAAGTCAAAAAATTAAAATATTATTTTATTTTATTGTCCCATGGGGAACCCATAGGGATTTAGTTAACACTCCATGGACCCACCATGTGCTTCATTTATTTCTTGTTGAGTGGGGTACCCTCTTTATGGGTGATCTAGTCCACTTTGGTACTTTATGGTTATAGTGATCCATGTATTGTATGTTGATCTCATCTCAACCATTGATTAGAAAATTTATATATTTTAATATTAGCCACTCATTTTGAAATTGGTTAGAATTTGGGTTCTCTCATTTCTATTTAAAGGAGAGAGCTTCTCATTTGTAAGGGGTCTTTGGCTATTGGATCTGGATAATATAAAACTTTTCTTGTGGATATTTTCTTGAATCTCCTTTGCATATGATGTTTTAGATGGTTATTGGAAAGTATTTTGCTTCCTAGCATTCAAGAAATTGTTATCAGATCTATATTTTTTGGGGATCATTGTCTTGTCTACAGGAGGACAACTTCAGCTTGGGCATTTTTGCAGGGGGTCCTCAACTCACTTGGATTGTCTTTGTTTTTTATCAGGGAGTTTTCATTAGTGTTATGGTGACCTATGATTTCTTCTTTCTATTTTTATATAGAATATAGCTTCTTTCTCATGTCACAACAAATATTATATGGTTGACATTTGTTGTGTAGGAGAGAGGGTGCATTGACTTCCTCGGGCAAACACTGGACATAGAACTTGCTTCAAGCTTCTCAAATTAATTGGGATGGAAGGGATGATCATCATAAAGGAATATAAAAGGTTTTCCAAGTAAGATATATAGGTTGGTTCTTTTCTTCCATGATCTCGATCCGTTGTACCTGCTTTTCTTCAATTTACTAAAAATTCCAAAATATTTAAAAAATCCAAAAATACTTAATCGGGGAACCGTTCGATCTTTGGGAAAACCACTGCTGGGTTTTGTATATCAAGAATCCCTCTCACCAATTCATCCTCAACATTGTCCAAAAAGTGGTTGGTTTTCCCTATATCTAAAAAACTGACTGTTTAAACCCCCACGGCCCCCACTGAAATTTTGACTTTTCCATATTCAACTTTTTTTGGAAAATAATCATTTGGGTTCATAGATCACATACTCCTCATTCCAAAACACCTCCAACACTGAGCTAGTTGCTGCCAGGTGGCCCTCGATATGAGAAACTGACTTTCAGCACCTTAGCACTCCTAGTCATTTTCTAACTTTCCCGAATCTGATTTTTTCTGCATTTTTCCAACTTGGGTTTGTAGATCAGGTCATCCACATCCCATTTCTCCTCCAATGGTGAGTTGAGGCCTCACATATTGTCCTAGATATGAGGATCTGTCCCTCCAAACCCTAGCGCTAGCCCTCCTTCTACTTGTTTCCCTTGCAAGCTGAATTTTCCCGGCCAAACACTTTTCTACGTCCATAGATTAGGGCATATCCTAGGTAGTTTCATCCTAATGTTGTGAAGATATTGAATCCATTTCCCAAGGCTCAATAGGCATTGATATCCAAGCCTAGCACTAGCCCTCTTTTGACCTCTTTTCCTTGAAAGTTAACTTCTCTTGGATGACTCAGGTACTTTGACATTTGTCACATCTTTCATTGAGTCTATCACTTGGGCACTATATAGTCCCAGCTCTGTCCTTACTCACCCGACATTAGTTACATTTCCCAAGGCATCGGTTATCTTCATCAGTTGCTAATACCTTAACCACAGATCTTGTATCAACCCCATAAGTTACCTTGGTTCCACTTTGGATCGAACTTAACACTTCCAAAACCCTAATCCAAAGCCTTGGTCCACCTAGTAACATCTTCTATAGATATAGGGTCTTCAGTTATCGTACACCTTATGTACCTCAAGCTTACTTGATCTGATCTAGTGTCTCGGTTTGATCTCTCTTGTCGGGAGTAGATCTAGGTCTCCGCCTTTGTTGTCTTGGACTTAGATAACATAAGAAAAGATTGCCTTGATTGGCATGACAACCATTCACTTGGGATTCTAGGTAGTCTTGGTTCCACCTCCTTAGTTTCCTATCCCTTTACCATCCATCATGGATCCACCTCACATAGGAAACTACAAGGTTGGTGATAACATTTTGGTGCCGCTTCCGGGGAGGTAGAGGCCTACCTTGGTTCAATATACCTCACCTTTCCCTATGACATATCGTTTATTGGTGAATTACTTCTGTGGTTCACCTGGAAACTCCACCCTGCGACTCCACTGAGGACCGTACCAAACTTATTAATCTTAAGTTCCAAGATCGCCCTATAAACCCTGAAGGATTCCCTATAATGTACGTAAGGAAAAAAACAAGTATCAGGCCCCACTGTTTTCTCAAGTCATCCTTTGGGATCTCCTTCAACCTCATCTAGCCCAATGGTTGGAACAAACACCAATGGAAATCAGAATGCTCCTCGTCCACAAAACCCTAGGAATTTTGGAAGGGAGGCTGAGGAATCTCCTTTATATTTCTCCCCGATCCAAGGGTCCCCACGTGACATGCCTGATAAATATTTCAAAAAGGTTCCTAAGTTCGATGGAGTGTCAGATACCTCCATCAAAGACCACATTGACAAAGTTTGGGATCATATGGAAGCATATGGAGCTATTGATGAAGATGTATTCATGAGAGGCCTTCTACATTCTCTAGAAGGAGATGTACATAAGTGGTTTGATAGATTACCCGCTTCATCCATCAATGGATATGACAACTTCGTCACAAAGCTTAACAGTAATTAATCTCATTAGTTGGATGGGAAATTCCTCTTACATCAACTGCTTGACATAAATAAGAGGGAGAATGAAACAATCCATGAGTTTAACCCTAGATTTGACAAGACTGTAGGAAATATCCCACATGAAATTAGACCTAAGGACCAAGCAATTGTTATTCAATATCTCAATGATTTTAATGGTTGGTTGGGTTTCAACTTAAAAGATAAGAATCCAAATGACTTAAATACTACCTAATTCAATGCAAAGATGGTTGAACAGCTTGTGACATCCATGGGTAAGCAAAACTTCTTTGATCATTATGCCCCATCCTCTTCCAGATATGACACTAAGCTCTAAAATCCTAAGGAACTTGTGAGTGAACCAAAATAATCAAAGGACACTTTAGAAACCATGCAAGAGATGATGAGACAACTAACTATCTTGACCAAGTGTGTCGCTAGTTTTCGCGATCCTAAGAGACATAGAAATCCTTATGGTCCTAAACCCTACTGGAACATGAATAGAGGTCCCGAGAGAGATCCTAATAGAAGACGACCGAAGTACCCAGAGAATACTGAGAAGAACAATGTTAATTGGTGTGATGAGTACGATGAAGAACCATCAAACCCCAGTTACCTTGATGAACAACCAAATAACATCAATTTTATGAATGATTTATGTTTTGACGATGGGTTTGGAAGAATTCTCTTAGAGGAAGAGCCATGGGATCAAGACACAGAAACTTGGGAGCAGGAAGAGGATTTTTTTTGATGGCATTGGCCAACACAAAATCCCTAAATTTGCTTTAGAGTCTAGTCACATGCAGAGCCTTAGTGGGATGCAACCTAGCAAAGATGAGAAGGTTCCACTTGTTAACATCGAATTTGCTATCCATGAAAGAAAGAATGGTGGTCACCCTCCCTTTTACCTAACTTTACACATTCAGAATATGCTCCTGCATAATTGCATGTTAAATTCTAGAGCAGCCATGAATGTAATGCCTTTACATGTCATGAAAGAAATGGGATTAGAAGTGACCAGGCCTTATGGAAATGTTTGTGGCATAGACTCAAGGTGAGTACCATCCTACAGCTTGATCAAAAACCTTAGAGCTGATCTGTTTTCATGCTTAGACATCTCCACTATGATGGATATAGTTTTCATTGATTTACCCCTAGCATATGGAATGATTTTATCTAGAAAGTGGGAAGCTAGTTTAGGTGGATACCTCATGATGGATTTATCATGCCTTTGTGTCCCAAACTCTGATGGCACTCTGATTAGAATCAATAGGGTACCCTGCTATGAAAAACATTTGGAGGCTTTTGAGGAAGGAATTAAAAACACATATGGGGAAGAATTGTTGAATAATTCTAACGCCCATATTGAAGAAGATGCAAATGAAGTGTGGAAATATAGGAAGCCTGAAATCATGTTTATGGAAATGGAAGACTACGACTCATCTTCGAAAGAAAATCAAATAACTGAACTTTCCAAGATGATGAAGTCAGTAGAACCCATGTTTCTGATGTTTCTGGGTCGTTATCTCATTTATATTTGGAAGATGGTAACCTAATTCAAGTCCATGATAAATATTTGAGTTGGAAAGAGGATGAATTAATAAACGATGCACCTGAAGGAGATTTTAATCTTAACAATCTTGCTATATTTTAGACTCCTTTAGCCACACCAAATAATACCTTATCAACCTATCCTCTCATCCCTAATTTTCTCTTTCCGCCTGAGTCATCTAGTCTTCACAGTCATGATCTGTCCATGGGGGCTTCACTTGTTGGCCAATATCCTATCACGTTAGTTCATATTGTGGGTTTTAAAATTATCAAAAATTGAACCAATATATTGCAGGTATTGGGGGTATGAGGGGTTTAAGGTGGGGGTGGGTAGGGTGGTTTATAAGGATTGAGGTATAAAAAGGCATAGGGAGGAGGTTTTAAGTATTGAGAGGGGGTTTCAACAAAAAGAGTTTGGGTCAATATCTCTTGAAATTAAGGGTATTCTTTAATATCCCATGATTGCATGTGCTATGTGAGGGGTTCACTAAGTGAAGTCCCCGTGGATCTGTCACACATTCCTAGTTCTTCTGCATCACATTCTAGAGTAGAACCAACTGGGATAGAAGGTATGCATCTCCATGTTCCTACAAGAGAAGGCCCTAGCCGCATAATACTATTGTGTCCCACATACCTTTCCCTTTGGAAGAAAATAGAAGCTTCTGGATTGTAGGAGAAATTGTTAGACATATAATGTCTCCTCATGAAGAAATCCCTAATGCACCTGTCCAACAGACAAGAAGAGAGATTAGAGAGATTTTAGTTGGTAGTGTAGCCATTCCCATTGATGGTGGTCCACCTAGATTTGATGCAGTTCCTCCCAGAAGGAGCTCAAGGATTATCACCCTGCAACTGAGAAGTATTGTTGATATCCATCCCATTCCTATACGTAACATTGAAGTGGTTCCCGAATCAGTAAATAGGAATATATTTTCCATCGGAAGTCAAGTCCTTGTTGAGAAGCACTTACCACGTTACCAATCAAGACAAGCTAATGACATTTGGGTTGGACCCTTTTCTGTTGAGCGTTGTGTGGGTGGCATATGTTTTCTTGTTACTAGTACTAGATGACAGATCTTACTTCCTGTCAACTAGAGGGATTTGACGGGATACATTCTTGACCTCACTTATCCTTCAGTGCTTTCTTGATTGGTAAGAGTAGTGTAGGTAGGACATGAATGAGCCTTTCCTAGCATTAGTATAGAATCTTGCATTTTTTCTTGAAGCTCACCTTTGAAGCTCTTAGTATAGTTTTGATTTATGTTATCTTGCAAAATAAAATATCAAACTTTTATTGAAAGTTATGGTTATAGACTAAATTTATTTTCTACTTTTCAGTTTCATGCATTATTATTTCAGTATTTTATATAATTTCCACATATTGTTCTGATGACGAGTCTATGAGTTTGGTATAGCTCTAGACATGTTGCAGGTAGTTGGTGACAGTTTGGTAGCGGTTGCAGAGATAGAAGTATTGATCGAGGATGCAAGAATAAGAGTACGAGGACCATATATTTTGAGGTTCTCAAGCGCTCTTTTCAGCAGAGCACTTATCCCAGCTGGAGCCAGATGTTATCACATATATAGTATCCAGGCTACCATATTCTATTTTTCTGATACAGTACATTTTTCAGCCAGATCTCTTACATATGAGATGCTGAGATGAGCAGTTTTGATGGATTATTATTTTGCTAGTGGACTATTATACTCTCCCAATATGTTAGGAATGAGTCTTAGGACACTCAAATTCGAGGACTGATGTAGCTATTCAGTCATTTGCAGAGCAGTTAGTGATGCCCAGATTGGTTCTAGTATTTTCTCATTGGACAGATGATGGTTCAGATGGATTGTTTGCATGGTTATGAATCATCATTTATTTTATTGTGTTATGGTTATCATTGCTCTTATACTCATCTTTGTGACATATACTAGCATTTAGTGTCATGATCTGGTAGTCATAAATATATGGACTTGGATGTATTTGTATTATGTATTGGTGTCCTTACTTAGACTTGGAAGTTCCTGATCTATACTCATTGGTTTTACCGTCCCTAGGGAGAATAGAGGTAGTCATTCCCACCATTTCTTTGGCTTTCTAGTGTTGAGTTCATGTTTCACTGTCTCCACCCATCCATTACCTTCCAATTTTGTTTTTAACCCAACTTACTAATTGAATTATCGCATGGAGGATCTTTCTCTGCTAGAACCTTTGTTAGACAAACCTCCCTGTTTATAGTGTGTATCGGCTCTGAGTTGGTGACAGAACTTGCCTTTGGTGAGTTGGATTGTATGCCTAAATCATTCTGGTCGGTTTTCCCGATGTTTGGCACTGTGCATAACTCCCCCTAGTCACTTGAGATGTTGTTGGATAAAACTGAAAGCTCATGTACTACTTGTATTGGAAACATTTATATATACGCCCATGGAAAATGTAAATTATAAAATGTGTTTCTTAACCTATCCGTGCAAAGGGAAAGAGAAATTAAATGCTAAAATACTTTGTGAAGGGTATAAGAAAAGGTCCCAAAAGAAATGGTTAAATATATGCTATATCCAAATATTTTTGACCTCATAAATTTGAATATGTCCTGGATGAAAGCTGCAGTTAGCCATGATTTTAAGCACTCGTGAAGTCCCCAAAAGGTCATATAGGCAAAAAGGCCATGGAAATAAAATTGATGTTCCTAATGAACCTGGATCAAACTTGATGTAGACATGATGCCTAAGTTGAATAGGCACTCTCTAAACAACTCAACCATTTGTGAGGCACTTCCATTCCCAGTTTTATTGTTTGTCTGGCATGTGGTTATAGTGAGAATTCCCTTTCCATATCCAAAGTGTCATGATGTTAATTTGGTAGTCATCCTTTACCCTAGCCTTGTTAATTTCAGCCTTCACCCTTCACTTGTAAATTGACTACAACTATGAAGTGAGTACAGTCCTGAAAGTGTGGTCTAAGAATAATAAATAGAACCCTATATATGTATTTGGTTGATGTACCACCAGTGAGGTGACTGCTACTTGTTATGAATGCTAAATGATTTGTATAGCATGTCTTATCCTTGTAACACTTGCAGCAGATGGATGATAGCCTAAGTTATATTATTGGTATCTAGTCATTTATAGGTGATTATATTGTCTATTGGATATTGTTGATGATCAAGAAGAGACCTAGAAGGGATATGAGTATGCATCCTAGATGGATTTGGAATCTCTGAGTCTAGTGAGATAGCTTATTTTCAGTTCCAGGCACTTGCAAAGATGATCATGCTCATTTTACCTTTCTGATGCAGTTTTGCTTAAGAGGATGATGTGTCCGAGCAGGGATATGTTTTATTGGGATCTCGTAGGGTGTTGTATGGGGCATAGGGGGTGTATCCACTTGATTGAACTATAGCACCCCCATCCCAAAAGTCCTAGTGGGCTCATTTTGACAATGCAGGCACCCTAGGAGGTTGTTTTGGCAAGTTCATGTTTCCCGAGGCAGATTAAAAAATGATTAAATGGCTACCGAAGGAATCGATTTGGGCTACTAAGCCAAGGAAATGACCTGGGATGAGTCATGATGATTAGTGTGATGTCCTCCGCACATTCTCTAGCAGTTGCATCACCTGATTGGTCCCACACCTATTTTTTTGGGCATTTTTATATTATTTTTCGGAGCTTTTGGGAGGCTCACGATTTCCTCAAGGAGGCAAAAAGTCAAAAAATTAAAATATTATGTTATTTTATTGTGCCATGGGGCACCCATAGGGATTTAGTTAACACTCCATGGACCCACCATGTGATTCATTTATTTCTTGTTGAGTGGGGTACCCTCTTTATGGGTGATCTAGTCCACTTTGGTTCTCTATGGTTATATTGATCCATGTATTATATGTTTAGATCATCTCAACCACTGATTAGAACATTTATATCTTTTAATCTTAGCCACTCGTTTTGAAAGTGGTTATGATTGTGGTTCTCTCATTTCTATTTAAAGGAGAGAGCTTCTCATTTGTAAGTGGTCTTTGGCTCTTGGATCTGGATAATAGAAAACTTTTCTTGTGGATATTTTCTTGGATCTCCTTTGCATTTGATATTTTTAGATGGTGATTGGAAAGTCTTTTTATTCCTAGCATTTAGGAAATTGTTATGATATCTATATTTTTTGGGGATCATTGTCTTGTCTACAGGATGACGACTTCACCTTGGGAATTTTTGCAAGGGGACCTCAACTCGCTTGGATTGTCTTCATTTTTTATCAGGGAGTTTTCATTAGTGTTGTGGTGACCTATGATTTCTTGTTTCTATTTTTCTGCAGCATATAGCTTCTTTCTCATGTCACAACAAATTTTATATGGTTGACATTTGTTGTGCAAGAGAGAGGGCGCACTAACTTCCTCGAGAAAACACTGGACATAGAACACGCTTCAAGCTTCTCAAATTGATTGGGATGGTATGAATCATCATATGTAAGGAATATACAAGGTTTTCTAGGTAAGATCTATGGGTCGGTTCATTTCTTCCATGATCTCAATCCATTGTACTTCCTTTTCTTCAATTTACTGAAAATTCCAAAATATTTAAAAAATAAAAAAATACTTAATTGTGGAACCGCTCGATATTTGGATAAACCACCACTGGGTTTTCTATATCGGGAATCCCTCTCACAAATTCATCCTCAATGTTGTCCAAAATGTGGCTTGTTTTCCTTAGATCTAAAAAATTGACTATTTAAACCCTAGCGCCCCCACTGAAATTTTGACATTTTCAGATCTGACTTTTTTCATAAATTAATCACTTGGTTTCATAGATCGGGTCCTCCTCATTCCAAAACACCTCCAACATTAAGCTAGTTGCTTCCAGGTGGCCCTAGATATGAGAAACTGACTTTTAGCACCCTAGCACTCCTAGTCATTTTCTGACTTTTCTGGATCTGATTTTTTCTGTATGTTTCCAACTTCAGTTTGTAGATCAGGTCATTCACATCCCATTTCTCCTCCAATGATGAGCTGATGCCTCTCAAATTGTCCTAGATCTGAGGATCTATCCCTCGAGACCCTAGCGCCATCCCTCCTTCTGTTGTTTTCCCTTGCAAGATGAATTTTCTGGGCCAAACACTTTTTTGGGTTTGTAGATTAGGGCATATCCCAAGTGGTTTCACTCTAATGCTATGCAAATATTGACTCTATTTCCCAAGGCCCAACATGCACTGATCTCCAAGCCTAGCGCTAGCCCTCTTTTGACCTCTTTTCCCTGAAATTTGACTTTTCTTTGATGACTCAGGTACTTTGACATTTTTCACATCTTTCATTGAGTCTATCCCTTGGGTACTAGATAGTCCCATCTTTGTCCTTACTCACCCTGCATTGGTTATGTTTCCCAAAGAAGCGGTTATCTTCATCAGTTGCTAGTACCTCAACCCAGATCTTGTATCAATGCCCATAAGTTACCTTTGTTCCACTTTGGATCGAACTTAACACTTCCAAAACCCTAATGCAAATCCTTGGCACACCTGGTAACATCTCCCATAGATCTAGGGTCTTCAAATATGTTACACCTTACGTACCTCAACCTTACTTGATCTGATCTGGTGTCTTGGTCTAATCTCTCATGTCGGGAGTAGATCTGGGTCTCCCCCTTCGTTGTCTTGGACTTAGATAACATAAAGTGAAGATTGCCTTAATTGGCATGACAACCATTCAATTGGGAGTCTAGGAAATCTTGGTTCCACCTCCTTAGTTGCTTGTCGCTCTACCATCCATCCTGGATCCACCTCACATAGGAAACTACATGGTTGGTGATAATAGGTCCATAAAGCATACTTGATCTTACTATCCAAAGGTTTCTTGTTATCACCAACTGTTTTCTTGATTATGGTCATTAAGTTTTTGTTACTTGACTCAGCTACACCATTTCCTTGAGGATAGTAGTTGGATTAATGGGACAAGAAAATGTCATACTTAAAACAAAAAGAGGATATATCCGAAGAGCTAAAAGTTGGGCCATTATTGGTGATTATCTTAGCTGGCACACCGAATATAGTGATGATATTATCTTCATGGAATTCCATAACTACATCATTAGTTTCATTCTTGGTGGGTATAGCTTCTAACCATTTGGTGAAATAATCTATGGAACCATTTCTTGAATTGTCCTTAAACTTACCGATGAAATCAAGCCACCACTGTTGGAAAGGGGCTTGGGTAACTATTGGATGAAGAGGAAAAGCTTTCATTGTTTGCTTCCCCATGAATAACTCACACTGAGGACAACTCCTAACAAACTTGTGCATGTCTAAAAAAAGGATTGGTCAGTAATAACCTGCTCTAGGGATCTTGTGGGTTGTTGTATTTGCTGCAAAATGTCCACCACAAAATCTTAAATGGAACTCAACCATGAGTCTTTTGGACTCTAGTTCATCAGCACATCTAAGTACTAAAGCATCTGGGTTCCTCCAACCCAATAAATCCTTTGTTATACAATAATTAGTTGCTTTTAACCTTAATTGTCTTCTTTTATGGCCAATTAGGTGATCAGGGCATGTAAGGTTATGAAGGAAAAATATGATATCCGAATACCAAGGTTGCTGCTCTAATCTCTGAAGCTCGTCTGATACACTTTGTTTTGGCAGATCATTCCTAAGTATTTATCATTCCCTTGAGTTAAGATTTTTAGCAAGGCATTGTTGCTTAATTAACTTAGTGGGTTTTATTTCTAAGTCATACTCCTGAATCTTTGAAACCCATTTTCCCCTTATGCTTGGATAGTCTTTTCGAGATAGGATGTCTTTAATTGTTGCATGAGGTACATATCCAACAATATTTGAGTATCCAACATAATATCTAAAGTGTTTAAGGGACTTGACAAGAGCATATTCCTGCTTTTCCAAGGTGGTATACTTCAACTCTGAATGTTGCAACGCTCTAATCATAAAGGCTATAGGTTGCTCTTGTCCTTTGCTAATTTTCTGAAGTACGACACCAACAATGGTGTCTTTTGAAGCAAAAGAGAATATCTAAAAATACTTAGAGTAATATGGACTATTAGAATTGGTGACTTAGATATAACATCTTTTATACATTGGAAAGCATCTTTTCCATCATCAGTCCACCATCCACACAAATTTAGCATATTTCTTTAACAACTTTTGTAAAGGATTCATTATTTCTGCTAAATTTGAAATGAATCTCCTTATGAAGTTGATCTAACCATAGAATGATTGAAGAGATTTTAAATTTTGGGTTAAGGGGATTGTTGTCACATATATAGTAGCTAGGATACCTTTGTTCCTGAGCAATTCTGAGCAGTTCTTTGAAAAAACCCTTTACTATGAGATCAACAGATGATGAGCCAGAGTTGATGATCTCCTACTTTCAATAGATTCAGAGTATCCAGATTGACCAGTTCTATGCCATGACTGAGCCTCATGACCCCATATTTGATGGTTGAGTTAGTCATTTTCCTTTCTGGACCTAGAGCAGAGATTGTTATATTTCCAATGATATGTAGCAACAACAATTATTCTAGTGATATTCAGATTTTTTTCATATTCAGGAGAGGTATATGACCTAGTTTATATTATGGTTTGTACATCTGGATTTTGATGTTGCTCTGTTACCTATTTTAGCAGTGAGCCTCAGTTGATATCGATTATATGCTGGCAATACTTTATCTTGATTTAATTGGAATCTAAAGTATAAATGATCTAGTGGTTTTGACTGGGAAATATTATGGTTTGTACATCTAGATTTTGATGTTGCTCTATTACCTATTTTAGTAGTGAGACTTAGTTGATATTGATTATATGTTGGCAATACTTTATCTTGACTTAATTGGAATCTAAAGTATAAATGATCTAGTGGTTTTGACTGGGAAATTCTCTTGTATACTCATTGGCCTTGCCCTACTCCTTGTATGGATTTAGTCTTTTCCCTTCAGGGTCATAGCTTGCTAGTCTTGGCATCATCTCCACTGCCTCCATTCATCCGTTGCTTTCTCATTTTCATTGACTATCCTCGACTTGTAACTTTCCTAGTGACATCTAGGATTTCCCCCACCTTCATCTCTATGTTGGGATAGGTCTCCATGTATAAAACTGTGTCTCGACGTTGGTTTATGTGATATTTATCATAGGGAATGTCTACATCTAGGTCTTGAACACAAGTAGTCCTAAGAAAGTGTCTTTAGACACTAAGGCATCAGAGCTTAAAGTTATTCTAAATGGATGGCCTGCTAGCAAAATAAAACTAGCAGTGGCCAAGAGATGTGCACTCATCCATTGTATGGTGTAAGGCTCATGTATCCCCACAGGGTATCAGGGAGGCAAGACCTAGAAGGTTGAGCCTTAGTCATTTTTCTAGAAGCCCCAAATGATTTCTAGGGCACCTTCTCTTGGACACTGGCAAGTTATCAATGAAAAATAAAGTTGATGGCTAGAGGATGAGCACTCATCCTTTGTATAATGTATGGCTTGTCTTCCCCCATAGGGAAACAAGGAGAGACTAGCCCATGAAGGTAATGTATTTGTCATTATTTTGAATCCCAGAAGGATTACTAAGGAACTTGCCTTTAGAGGTCAACTATTGAAATAAATCCTGAGCAAATAAAGGATCAAAAAGGTTGCTTGTCTAGAGTCTAGTGGATCCTTCTCATCATTCCACCCATTTTTGAGATAATGCCATGCCCTATTGTTCACCTAGTCCAACTTTGTGTTATGTGGATCCCCTTCTCCTTTATCCTAGGTGCTTACAGTGTTAAGTTATCAAGTCATCCCTTGGCCTCACTTGTTTTTTATGATCCCTTCACCCTTGACTAGCAAAAGGATTAAATCTATAAATGAGTATACACTGGAGGTTCTTGTTTTGAAGCAACGAATCATTTTGATTTGGATTATTATATATGTATTGTACTTATACTCTCCAAAAAAATCTAAATCGTACAAGAATGTCACTGCTGACATAGATAATTGAGCATGCATGTCGACTTGTGCTTTGTAGCATCATAGTTTAGCACTTCGGTCATCATTTGATCAATCTTGACTTGGTCAGCCTAGTATTGACGAGGCCATGAGCAGGATTTAGGATGAGTTATAGACAAACGTTCATGGATGATGATTATTTATGGTCTATAGGTGTCCATTGGTCATATTCATAATTCAGATGGTGGTTTGTTATGATGGATTGTATTATTTCCATGATTATCAACATTTACAGGCTTTATTATTATTATTGTTTTGACATTGATGGGGCCTCTGATGTATCTTTGTGATGGGAATATGGTTTATGAGTACTCATTCCTAGTTGATTTGGACATTCTAAGCCCATTGATACATCTAGTTTTCAATTTCAAGTAGTTACATGAGATATATGGGTTTCTTGACCTTTTGCAGCAATTTTGCTTGGGAAAATGAAAATAAGACACAATGAGAAAAAAATTAAGTTCTCCTATGGCATTAAAGGGATTCTTGGGGTGCAGACAGTCATTTGTACCATACTACCATGGTCCCAGATCCATCTGTGTAGTCATTTGACATTAGTTTTATGTTCCCAAGGCAGTATTTTAATAATAAAAAATGGCTAATGAGGAAATCGGTTTGGGAAATTGAGGAAAAGGATTGGCATGGAATTGGTTTGAGGCGCAGTGTTTGGGTCACTTTCATCATCCAGCATCAACTTCACTTCACTCAGGGTCCACATAATCGTTGGTTTATGTAGTTTGAGGGTATTTTGATGTATTTTGAGGGAGATCCCCTAATGATTTTTATCACTCATTTTTATTATTTTCCACCACACATTGTTATTGTGCCATGGAGCCATACTAGTGAATGATAACATAACCTCCTAGGTGTACCATGTGTTACTTTATGGTCATTAGTGATATTTTATGTGGTGCACCCCTCCTCAGGAACTTCTAGTGATGTGCCCCCTTATACTTTTGAGTTGATTCGTGTGAGATGTATCCGAAAAATGTTAGTAGTAGATTAGGATGATTTTATCTTATGATCTTGACCCTTGATCTTTTTGGATCTAGGTATTATGTACTTAAGAGATCTATATATTGAGATACTCCTTCATTTGTAAAGGGACTTTTGGCTCTCAAACTCTTGGATTAATAAAATAATTTGTAGAAACTCTTGGAAGCTTTGTTGAATGTCTTGTATGGAGATTGGAAAGTCTCATTCTCTCTAGCATTCTTGCAGATTTATGCATTTCTAATATTTTTGCAGATTTCCATCCATTTGGTGAAGGAAGTGTTTGGGTAGGGGTTTTATTGTGACTGAGTTCCACATCGTCCTCTCAAATCATCTTGGATTCTGGGAGTATCTTTATTGTGTGCTACGACCATCTTGATGTTCTTCGGTTCATCTTTCTTTGTCATTTCAACCATCCTCTTTGTAAATCGATTCTCATAGCAGATCTCTTTTGCAAGAGGGAGCGCTTGGCATATGAGAGGAGGTAGTGATTTCACTTGGAGAGGAATAGAAAACACTCATAGTTGATTGGAAATGAAAGATCATCATCATACAAGGTTAGTAGAAAGTATTTCCAGGTACGTCTTCATAAATTTTATTTTTTTGGGCTTTGATTTGATTGTCGCAACCAAACCCTCTTTTCTTAAAACCCTAGTTTTGTAGATATGATAGATTCTGTGATTCTTTGATGATGAACATCAAAACCCACTTGAATATTAATGAACAAACCCTAGATATCATGTTTCATGTAAATCAAACTTCATTTGCCTTGGGATCTAGCACTAATCACTCTAGGTGGGGGTTCCCTCTTTGGGTGGGTGGTCCTTTCTTTTGATCTATTAGATGGGTATGCTTGGACCTGCCTCAAAATCCTATATCCAATAACCAAGAAACCCAATCTAGTCATCTTATGCCCCGACCTACTCTATTGGCTCCACTTTGTCTATTTATACAAAAACCCTAGGTGGATCCCTTTAGGGTTTTCATTTATTTGGCTAGATCTCAATAGATCTACTTCGTTAAACTATTTGTGGTACAATCTCAATCAAGTTGCGCTATTTCCTATTACTAAGCCTCCCCAACTTGGCCCTAACCTCTATACCACACTTTTTCTATATATCTAGTCTTACCAACTCATTATCTCTCCTCTTTTATCCATTGCCAAACCCTAGGAGTGTCTTAAGTAGGTGCACAAGCCCTCTTAGGCTAGTATGGTTTCCTCCTTGATCATTATTTGGATTGATATAAAGTGACAAGAGCTCTTTCGGTGTGACAACTACCCTTTATCTGTAGTGGACGAGGCCCTTGCGGTGTCACCGGTTAGCTACCTTACCTCTACCAACCCAGATGGGATACCTTTAGTGGGTAGCTACACTTTGTGTGATAAAATTGACTTTATTAATAGCTTCTACTCATTTAGGATCAATATTGACCCCATCCTTTGAGATGATATGTCCCAACAACTTTCCCTCTTCAACCCCAAATATTGACTTGGCAGGATTTAAGGAAATGTCATATTTACGACATCTTATGAACACTTTCCTTAGATGACTTATGTGGTTAGATATTTCTTTCGAAAACACTGTTAAGTCATCTTGATATATCTCAATCATTTTACCTATGAGCTCCTTAAAGTGGCACCCACATTTAATAAGCTGAAAGGCATCCTTAAAAACTTACTGAGTGCTCCAAGGTGTGGTGAATGTTGTTTTATGTTTGATCTTCCTTGTTCACCAATACTTGATTATATCTAGAGAAACCATCCAACATGGACATCATTATTGAACCCATTACTCTTTGAAGAAAGGTTTCCATGTTAGGAAATGAGTAATTATCCTTTAGGAATGATGTATTTAGATTCCTAAAATCTATACACATTCTAGTTCACCCATTCTTCTTTCTAACAACTACTAAGTTAGAGCACTACAATGAATATCTTGTAGGTGCTATAATCCCTGCTGCTAACATATTTTGTAATTCCTTCTGAATAATAGGGGCCAAATTAGGATTTATTTGTTTAGGTTTTTGTTGGAAATGTTTGGCTTCTTTAGCTTCTTATTTAAGGGGAATTGTGTGTTGGAACGCATCTTCATGATAAGCCTTAAGTTCATCATAAATAAAGGATAAAACATCTCTATATTATTTGATTAGATTGATTAAGTCATTCATTTCCTTTTTGAGTTGTTTTTTCCAATTTTTATTAATTTGGGCTCTTTATTTGTACTAATATTGATTTCCACATAATCCCCAATATTTATTGTCTCTATTTTATTTTTATGTTGATCATGTTTGTCAAACAACTTCTCAAATTCTATGAGGCTACTTGCAATATGATTTCTTACATTATCCTGATGCTCTTGATACTGTTTACCTTGTTGCCACTAAATTATTTGCCAAAACATTCAGTTCCCTAGGGATTTCCTGTAGATTAAGTGCATCAAACCACTCCATAGTATCCCATATAACATTCCTATATTTCTTTACTCTATCACTCTTACACTTATACTTGTTCTTAAGTTGGAGGATGACTAAGTTTGAATCACCTTTTAATTTCAACATCTTTATTCCCATATCCTTAGTCGTTATTGGTCCTAGAAACAATGCTTAATACTCAACTACATTGTTTGATGCTTCAAACTCCAATCTGAAAGCAAAGTTGAAGGTTTGTTTAGAAGGAGAAATGATCACAATGCCCACCCCTTTCCAGCTTTATAATATGCCCCGTCAAAATACATTTTCCAAACTTCATCTACATTTTTATCCTTTATATTTTTTTTAATGTGGGCCATGAAGTTAGACAAAATAGCATAGTTTCCAAAGTTTTCAGTACTATCCATGAATTCATTTGCAGGCTTCTTAAGATTTTCTACATGTCGCCTCCTTTCTTTTTCTGTATGAAGTATAACCCTTCTGTTTTATGATGCACGTATAGTTGCATATGTCCAATCCATTTTGATGTGTCCTCCTAAGGTTGCAGGCCACTTTCTAAATAGAAGAATTCCCCATTTGTTTGGTACATCAATTACTAATACATCCATTGCTATGTTGATATTAGGATACTTAGCTAGTTTTACTTGACGGTTCAAGATTATCCCTACCACATTGATTTCTCTTTCCTCCATTGCACAACCATTATGGTATGGTTGTGTGATCCTTAGATTCAATTGTTCCATTACCTTCCTGTTGCTACTGTAACCACTTCCCCCAAAAAAAATTACAATTTTTAAGGGCCCCTCCTTCTAATAAGTTAGTCTTAAGCATTCCTTAGACTATTTCTGCTCCTTGAATCTCATTCCATGACTTAGTTTTTCTTGGAGCAAGCCAAAAAAAAAATTTCACTAAGTCAAAGGCTCGTATTTTTCTTCCGACGTGTCCCAAAAAACTCAGCGAGTCGAGCCAACACGTCGGAAGAACTTAGCTTTTCCATCCGATGTTCTTTAGTCAACTTTGCTTTATTTATTTCCAAGGCCTAAGTATTTATAGGAAACATTTGATGACTTTTTTCCGAAAGCATCGACAAAACTTAGACTTTCTAGCCACCACTATCAGCGGCACTTTCCTTTCTTGGTCGACACATTTTATTGGAGGAATTTCTTCCGTTCGTCGAAAGATCTCGCCGATTTCTGTCGATAGTGTCGGCGAGTGTCATTGTTTTCAATCGAAGCATTTGAAAAAACTTAGAATTTACGACCAATAGTATTTCATTGGAAATGTCTGACGATTTCCCATCGACGGTGTCGTGGAAACTCAGAAATTGCAGCCGACACTATCGCAGGCAACTCAAAATTTGACGCCAATGTACCGGTAAACCTTGGGAAAGGTTTTCGACCTTTTTGAAGTTGAGTGCTGAAATGATTTTTTCATCCATGTGTAATTTATTACCCTAATGACCACATTTATTGTTGTTTCAACGTTTTTTATTTATAATGTGGTAATTTTTGTGGTTTGTCACCACAACCCCATTTTGGATGCATCCAGTCAACTTTCGTCGCTTGGAGCTTTTGGATTACCTCACCAAGTGTTGTACCCGCACAAATAGTTTCCAGGTAAGCCCTAAAACATGTCTTTAAACTTATAAGAACTACATGTTTAGAGGTTTAGGGTTACCATCATAGGGTTTCACTATCCACGACCTTGTTTCAGAAGCTGACCCAAGCTCGTAAGGTTTCTCGTTTTGAATAGTCAACCACTGGAATCTTATTGAGTTTTGCTGCAAGACAACCCTTGACCTCGTTGAGAATTTTCCCAAACTTCTAGCCCGACCGTGATTGGTTTTGTTTCCACTTTCGCTACATCATTTTATCATTTAAACCATAGATATATGTATGGAAAACCTTTTAGGTTTTTATGATGAGATTATGGCAGGTCCGAAGTTTTACCGATTGCACCTTGTTTGGTTTAGTTTTGTATGCGATGATAGGGGAACCTTTGATGGATTTGCACTTAGAGTACCATTGCGTTTCAAAGTTTTGGCCTAGGTTTTCCTTTCAGGCAGTATTTGATTCCATACGTTTCCCCTTAGGGTCGACACCGTGGTTTACGAAGCTTTTGCAGGTTTTTAAGTTCAAGCTAAGGTTTCAAGTTTCCCCGAGATGCCCTTGGTTTGGAATCATAAAACCTTTGCTGAATTTTTACTGGTTGTTTACTTACCTCTGAAGAAAGTTAGTGACAAGAGGTCCCTACATTTTAATGTTTAAACCCAAATGAATAAATACTAGAAATAAGCTTGGTAAACTTTGTAGACAAAAGCACAAGGCAGTCAATGTTTAGGCTTTAAAACTAGTTGAAGTTGATTATCCTCCTGTATCTTGACCTGATTAGAAGCACAAAATGAATGTATTAGAACAGTGATGTAACTTCCAAAACAACATCTACACATGTGTTGATGAGTTTCATTTAAGTTCACCAAACATATACCCTTGTTGTAAGTGAAAATGACTGGACAATATTTGGGAGAGATTTCTCTACCTCACAAAGTTACTTTTGAATGGCCAATGATGAATTGGTAAATATATCTCTCTTCTCGTCTATCATAAACACTAACTGAAATCTTACTCTTTGAAAGAAACAATGATTTTTTTTCAACGTTGATATCTTAGCTTCTCATTTTAGTATTTCTTGTTGATATAAAAGCATGTTGTTTTAATCACATTGTCACTAAAACATCTCTTGCTATGATCATGCTACAGTTTTAATCCCCACCTCACACCATGCCGAAGAAGAGAGGAAATAAAAAGGCTAAGATCATTGAATATGATTCATAGGTGGAAGTAATGCCCATGATTGAAATCATATATGAAGACACAAAAGCTGTCACAAGGGCTAAGCAGCAGTTTAAATGGTGTCAAATATATCATATGATGAAGGACGAGAATGTCCCTGATGCAGGTTTGGAGGATATACCCTTGTATGACAACATAAGAAATTCAGGTATCAAGAAGGAAGCCATGTGCCGAAATCTCTTCTCATGTGATAAAGTAATTGGCTGGATCATACCCCGAATAGGCTCAACCACCATGATTATTTCCAACAAAGAAGGGAAAGCCTTTGCTTCTATCACTTCAGCATATATAACCAAGGCTAGCAAACTAACCACTTCACGAGTTATGATGATAGATGATTGCGTGCCAAAGTTTGAATTTAAACATTTTTTAATGTGCTAAATGGATGATGGTAGCAGGAATGAAACTATGCTAGAAAGTCACTGGCAAGTACAAGACTGCAAATTTATGCACCCCTTACAGGGTCATATCCCTAATAATGCTAAACAGAATATTTGGTCAGGAAAATGTGAAATTTTACAAGTTAAGTTGGATCACGTTGATATACCATGTGGCCACGAAAGACACCATTTTTAATTGGGTGGATATTATATCAAGCATCTTTTTGTCATGTGTAGCTGCTGCATAGGGAGGCCTGACTTAGAGAAAGTTAGAATTTTGCATGGGCTCTTACTTGATTGATTGAATTTTATGCCTACACCAATTCCCGAAGCTGAATTGTACTTGGGATTGCACAAAGACCCCCATCTATGCTGCCTATCAAATTCTGTGGGCGCACAAATACTCAAGTTTCTACAAGCTCATATGGGAGGAGTTTATGATGCCTCTGCACGATCTGATTTTTCTCAAAGAGTGCAATTGTATGTCTGAAGATGCTACAAAAATCATATGTGAATATGGGGACTATTATTTCTCTAAGGAGGGTACTTACTTAAGGATGTATGGATGATCTAGAACCTTGACACTAATGCCTAAGTATGCCACGAACTACATATTCCACAAAGAAACAATTCGACAAGTATATATAGATGGAGTAGGAAATTTTTTGTTCGACATGAAAAAGGAAGTTTTCCCACCTCTGCCTTTTTGCATGGGCAGTAATAAATTCACGAGGGTAAAGAATGCATTGAAATTTGTGAAATATCTAGAAAGTTTCCACTTTAGGGAAAAGAGATTCCACAGAAATGACTCTTTTGACAAGGTTGCAAAACATTGTGCATTTGTAGGAGTTCATTTTGAATACTCTCATCATTTTGAAAAAGATGAGGCAACATATAGAAATGCCTGCAATAAGACTGCTCTAAGTAAGTGGTTCAAAAATATGATCAACACCAGTGGAGGAAAAGGTAGTACCAACACAAAAAAACAACAAAAGTAGTAGGAAGAGGCTGCAAGGAGATGAGAAGAGGATGCTTGAAGGTTGCTGGAAGAAGCTGAGAAGCAACTAGTCAAAGAGGCATAAAGGAAAAAAGAAGGAGAGACTCCAAAAGGAGTATCGAGACTTAGAAACATAGAAGGATGCATTGGAGCTTTTGGTTACAATCATGGAAGGAGAGAAAAAATACCTTGAAGATAATATTTTGGAATTAGAAGCACATAAATCTGCAACAAACAGACAAACGAAGGAGCTAAGAACCCGAGTAGAAGAGCTAGAAGTACATAACATATCGCTGGAGACTCAACTTAAGAGAACCAATGAAATTCATCCTGATATCACTCCCTTCTGTGGTCAAGCTTGCCTGATCTAGAGGAATATTCAACAAGTTCAATTAAAACTCATGGAATAAATATATAAGGTCAAGCGGGCAAAGACAAGGATTAATGAGATTTCAGCAGTGTCGCTTGATTTTAGAACAAGGTTATTAAAGGTTGCAGAAAAGGTTCAAGGCCAATTGACTTGGGTGGAAGCCAATTAATCATTTCCTGCACCTTTGCCTCAAAAGACAGCAAAAGGTTTGAAGATAGAATTAGCACTCCTTGATTTTTGAAACAAATCTTCTTTGAGATTGACCACTGTAGTCGAAAAGACTCTAGAGAGATGCACAAAGTTCTATAAGAAAATGTGCTTGGTTCATAATAAATGCCAAACATCTCTCGGAGCAAAGATCAAGGACATTCCAGACAAAGATCAACATTTGAAATATCTCTAGGACATATTGCATGGAGATGAACAAAGCATTTAGAAAATTGAAGGAATTAGTGATGAAGTGGTTAAAACCTGGATTGCACAAGCCTCTATTAGTAATCATCTCTTGGAAGACCTTTACAGAGTGACACCACCAAAAATGGTAGAAGCAAAGTCATAGCTGGAGGTGCATGAAGTAACTGTAAGATTGTTGGAGCCAATGTATTACCGAACTATTGTAGAAGAGGAAAATGCGTGGGGAGAGTACATATCAAGACCAGCTGGACCCACTTGAAATTTTGTCTTTTCTATATTTTGGAACTTTATATAATTTATTATTTTATTTTCTTACTGTAAGGCACTGGAGGATAAATTTTGAAGTCAAAAAGTCAGGGAAGTTCTAAAGTCAGGGTAGTCAAAGATCTATTTGTAATAGTATTATATATAGGAATAGAGTATAGAATAGAGGGGTCTTTCACTAGCGCAAGTATGCTGAGTGATTTGTATGAAGAACTATTTTTTCTATGAATAAAGAAGAAATTTTTTTTTTGGGGTGTTGGGCTATGGGCAGACCCGGGTTTTATACCTTTTATCTTCGCACCAACAAATGACCCACAGTGTTGGCCCTTTCAGCAACAACCTATGAACAGGTTGCAGTCTCACCCGAAACAGCTATGGGGTGCCGCAGAATCAGGTTTCTGCAAGCAGAAGAGGGATATTACTATACCTTTAGCCTTAACAAAGAATAAATATGCAATATAGATCTTTAACAGTTACTCAATTAGCTTCGCAGTTAGATAAACATACAATTGCTTGCTTAACCCTTAACTGGGAATTCACAATGAATTTACTATCTAGCAGTTATCTTATCTTATCACTTATCTACTTATCAAATGCATAAAACAGAAACAAAACATCAAGAACCACCACAACACAAGATATACGTGGTTCACCCGTAGTGTAGGGGATATGTCCACAGAACTGTGCTTATATTCAACTCTTTACAAACACACAGTTCTGATCTATGCACTCAGCTACAGATCTTCTCAGTAACCCTAATTTGTGCACTCAGTTGCAACACCTTTCTTACAAACCCTCTGCGCACTCAGCTGTAGAGGTCTTCCACGCACTCAGCTGAGACTTATCCTTAAAACCTAAAATAGGTCTTCCTTCGCATCAATTCATCATACATCAAAGTATTAAAAGGCCTAACCTCGCTCCTTTACATAAGTGCCTATTTATACCAGCGCACTATTACAATACCGTAAGCTTAAACCATGGGCTTAAAAACCATGAGTCTAACCATGGGTTATTTACAAAAAGAGGGGCTTCAACCCAACCTTGACACCCCTAAGACTATTTTGTGCCATAACTCCACTTACAAGCTTCACACCAAAACCGCAAAGTTGCCAAAAATAAGGACCTTTAAGGTTGGAGCCCCAACAGGCCCCTAAGACTCACTAGTGGCCCGTCTTGAGACACTCTGCCGCTTCTCTGGTGGGAGGATCTTGTTGGAAAAGATAGTGAATTGCTTTTTGAGGCTGCACATGATGTCATCGGCTGCTTGCTCCTTCTCCACCAACTCCTGCAATGCTGCTGTTGATGCTTCGCTGTATTTTTCCTGTGCAAATGCATCATACTCCTTTAGAACTTTGAGCTGGCTATCCGCAGCAGTGCTCAACTGCAAGGCTTCATTGATCAGGGGTTGCACAGAATTTTCCAATAGTGTTGCTTTCATTCTGTACGACTCAATTTCCTGCTGGATTTCATTGCTTTGCTTTACTTTGAGCATCTTCTGCATAGGAGGCAGAGTCTTAATTTCCGCTTTCACCGCATCTAGATCTCTCTGTCGCTGCTTGATGGTTTCTTGCAACTTTTCTACTTCTGGATGGTCCTATAGGTTTGCCCAGGCCTCGATGCTTTCATCTAGCAGTTTTGCTGCGCTGCTTGCAAGATCTGAGATCTTTGTTACTGAGGCCTGAATATCTCTGCGGCGTTGTTCCTTGACCTCTGGTGGACTCTCTGGAGCTATGCGAAGTTGAAGCTCCGCAATGTGATGCTCGTGCTCTACTTTCATCTTCTCTATCTGGCTCCATGACTGCTGTGCATAGTATTTCAACTTGACTATCTTCCACTCTAGTTCTTCTTCAGCCTACATGTTGAAGTTAGGGAGATTTTGACATGCCTCATCCACTACCCGTGCCAGTTCAGCCTGCTTGCATTCTACTTCCCTCTTCTTCTGTTCTGCTTCCTCCAACTGCGCTACGAAGGTCTCACTCTGCTTCATGGAATTTTCTAACTGCATATGGGAGTATTTGTCTTGTGCTTGATTCTCCCTTATGATCGCTAATTGACAAAGGTGTAGCTCTGACATAGACAACTTGGTGTAGTCTATTCCAATTGTCATGCTCATCTATGAGAGAGATGTTGTGTCAGTTATGATGATGGTTGCACTTGGCACTTGTCCTCGATTATCTCTGGTTGGCCATTGTCTTGTGTCTGGCTACGCACTTAGTAGGGCACTACTTTCTGCAGCACCAATCGCTGATCTTTCTGCTAAGTCATTCAGTTCTGTAATTCTCTGCGCTACGCCAGTGAGCGCATCAAGATGCATAGCTACAAACTCTTTCCATTTGCTGGTTAAGACTTTTGTGGACTTCATCAGGGCCTAGTCAATTTCTTCAGTCGTCAAAGCGGGTTCTTTGTCAATATTCTTCCCTTTTGACGCCTTCATTTTCTTTCTAGACTAAGGTTTAGTCACTTCCTCTACCTCTGGCGACTTGTGCTTATCTGGCTGATTGGGGTCAGAGATTGTCTTGACTGATTATTCTCCTTTTTCATCACCTTCGTCATCGCTACCCTGGTCATCTTTGTTCTACTACGACTCACTTTGTTCTTTGCTTTCTTCTAGTGGGTCTTACTGCTGCGTCTGACTAGGACTTGCACCCACATCTGTCACTGGGGGGGCTGGTATGATGGGCTTTGTCCCTGTGTCCTTCATCCACCCAACTGGCCATTGCTGGACTACTACGGCGATGTCCTCTTGGGTCACCACATATGGAAACTTCCAACATGGATGTTTTTTATCTGCATGGGCCTAGATGAAGATATTGTGCATGTCAGCCTTGAAGTTGGCCACTCCCGCATACTGAGAAAATAGCTCATGACTGAGCCGCGGTGTCTTCAGGATCTCATAGGAAATATTCATTGAATAAAAGGTGAACACATAGTCCTTCATCTGATAGAAGGTTTTATTTTGCGATAGCCACATAGATGCATATCTTGCTGCACCAGGCATGTGCGGAGGCACATCAAAAACTGTGCCTCGGTAGGTTCTTTCCATCCTACCAGTGCAATAAGCACTAACAACCATGAGTAGTGAAAGGGTATACCTTTCTCCTTCGCGTCACGGGCGTCTTTGAGGAACTCCTTGGCAATGTAAGCTACCCAATTGTAACTGTAGCCTTTGACACAGTTCGTAGAAATACTGACAATCGGTGCAGATACTTCATTCGGTCTACACTTCTGCATTAGCTTGCATGCTAACAGTTCTGCAGTGAAGTGAATGTTCTGGTGCTAGATTGTCGAGGTTTGATACCCTCGCTTTCCTTTCATCAACCCGAAGCATTCCTTCATGCTCTGTGCCAGCTTCATGTCTTCATGCTTTCCTATGAACTCGATGCCAGGATCAGGCCCCTCCTTCGGCAATCCTGTAATATTATGGATTAGTTCTCCATTAATAGGGATTCACTATTCTCCTATCCATAGGTGCCCATCATGCACTAAGGCTAATAGCTGCTTGACCACTATGCTAACTGCCGTGCTGTGACCAAAGTGGGGAACACTCAGCATTTTCAGCAAACCTTCTTTTTCCAAGCCAGCAGCCCACTGTTTCACTTCTAGCAGTGTCACTCTAGTCTTTGGATAATGGACAAAGCGCAAGTATTTCCCAGTTGTGAAATGTGGAAATTTCCCACGATCATTGGTGTCGTGGTCTGCGTACTTCAGCCGCTCTATTTTCCCTATCATTTTTCTAACCAGCTGCACACCGTGTGGCAGCGACGGGGTGCGTAACGTGAACTTGGCTGTCCGTCGAGGTGGCTGAAATCCTGGTCACACAGGTGGAATATATGGTGGATGCTGCGGTGCAACGTTCTCATCATCGCCAAGTTCTTCGAATTCTCCAGGAGGATTCATCACGGGATCCTCTGGTCTCTTTCCTGATGGCTAGTTCCTTTCTTCGTTCTGCTTAGAACGAACTTCTGCCCTAAACTTCTTCCTGGTTGATCGTATATGCATTGGCTGAATCGACACTGTGGTAGTCTCTTCGCAAGGTGTAGATGCAGGTGGATTGCTCATAAGATTCTGTAGACCCCTCTCTCTGAATTCGCTCAACAATTCTTGGACTTCACAATCAGATGACATGGATTGAACTGTAAAATTCAAGAAAATGCGTAATTTGAATTTTGCAGGCCTGGGTGTCTTCTTATAGAATCCATCAATCAAATGTGTCATAACTGTGCATTGAAGACACCAAATCTGACAGAGCAGCTGTATATCTTGTCCAAACGATGCTAGATTCCTTAAAATCTCATCATTACAGGAAGTTAATGCAGTTAACGTACCGGCACCACCAATTCTGATTTTTTTCAATGGTTGCATTTTGAGGTTCGACACACATTTCCTCTTCGGCACAACCAGTAACTTTGGATGCACCACAAATATGGACATTTGACACAGTACATACCTTTGACACATCATGGCACTAGTTTCGACAGAGATTCGAGCTTCGAACCCCAACAATATTTCTTCGCAGTGTCCTTCTGTCTCAGGAATATTAATGTTACGTGGGTCATCATCTTCATCAATGGTGAGGTTACAACATTCTACTACATTAGCTTCTTGTTCCTTCCAATCAGGTTGGTACTCGGCTATGTCTTTATCATCAAACACCTTAGTATTGATCAACCTAACAACTGCGTCTAAAGCAGAGCAAACCTCATTAATAGAAAATGTAAGTAAAAAACTATCAACAAGACTATCCCAACTTACAGTACCATGGTGAAGCTCCACCTCTGCATACCAATTCTTTTCTATAGGTTCAAGAGTGTGTACAAACCTATGTACCCATTCTTCAGAAGGTACATGCTTCCATTCTTCATAACATTGCTCCAAGTGTTCCTAAGGGCTAGTCTTACCATCAAATCTGCTACGCACCTCCTGAGGTTGATCTGTGAATATCACACGGAGAAACTTTTGAAAAGCTTCCCAACTATGAATAGAATTCTTATAACCATTCCACCATCTGGCAGCTGTGGCTCTGAATACTGAATCTAGAGTCTCCCTTTTTTGTGAATCTGGTACCTGCTCTGAAAATTGCACAATAAAATATGCTGGGTTTGTCAAGCCATCAAAAATAGGTAAGGCTCTTGTCTGTGAGCTAAGCCATCTGAGAGACTTGGTGATTCTTGCACATCAATGCCCATGTAGCTCATACAGTCTATTATGGTAGTTCTCTAGACCATCATCTGAATCAGTCATGCAAGAACTGTCACACTGCCACTCCATTATACCTTCAGTAGTAGGGTTAACATAGTCTTCTTCTTTGGCTATGATGTTGTAAATCTGATCTAAAATATCCCGATCTTCATCTCTGACTGGATCTGTATACCTTTCTCCTTGAGAAGGGTCCAATGGTACTATGACTCTAAGGCCTTTTCCTTCGAAATTCATCTGTCTCTTCTTAAGGTTGATTACTACATCATTGTCTATTACCCATTCAATTCCTAGCAAGGTTGGATAGGGTTACTATCATCAATTATCTCAATGACTTCAAAATCTGCTAGGGTGCTGACTCCATCAATATCTACTGGTACACTCGGGAATCTTCCCAAGGGCACAATCTTTTGCTGATTGGCTAATCTCAACTGTATAGGGGACCACTGAAGCTTAGGTTTTCCCATTTTTTCCCATGTTTGCTTAGTTAGGACATTCACTTCTGATCCCAGGTCTAAAATGATATCATTCATATCATACTCTCCTATCTGAGCATGCAACCTCATTTCTCTTCCAGTCCTTCTAACTCTATTAACATTTTTCCCTTTATCAGAGCTTCAGTGGGATTCACAAGACTGAAGAACCTTCTGTAACTCCTTCAAAGCATTCTTTCTTCTTAACAACTTCATACAACTTTGTAAGAATGATGTTAGTGTACTTACTCGATCCGGCGAAGCTTCTTGGGAGTGCAACTGCTGTTGATGCTGTTGCGTAGTTGCTACTGAGGTTCCTGGATCATCAAAGTCCCTTTTAGCTTCCATAAATGATTCTTTTTCTCTACCAACATCAAAGGCTGGAATCTTCTCTGGGGTCTTGCGGACCCAAGCCTCGACAGACTATTTCTCTGTATTCTGCACATGCATCATAGCTCCACTTCTTGTAACAACATTAATAGCTAGGACAGATCTTTGCTCTACAACAATCATGTGAATATTCTAAGTAGGAGCACTATTCCTTTCTTGTATCTTGGCTATCAACTGTGGGCATTGCTTAATCACATGATCGACTGCTCTGCAATATCGACATGTCATAGTTGGGTTCTGATAGTCTCTAGCTAGATGGCCTGCCTGATTACAGTTGTAGCAAATAACTTGGCCTCTTCCAGGCATACCACCACGACCTCTGAAATTACCTCGACCTGGGTTACCACCATGGTAGCCATATCCATTATTTCCTTGTGCATCATTTTGTACCCTATAAGCATCATAGGTTCGCTCTCTCATGAGGTCAAAGCTGCGACATTCATATTCATTGTGTCCCACTGACTTACAAAACTTATAGTAGGGATTCTCAGGTACTTGAACATATCTTTGTAGTAGATAGCAATCTTCAGGTCGATGCTGGCCAGCTGTTTTACAGATCTCACAATATAGGACAGCCGGTTAAATGGGTTTGGTGCACCAGTACTCAGGTAGTTTTTTAGTGTAGGGAACTGTTCTTTGTCATGACCTTTTGTCTTGCATCGGGTACACCAAACCTCTTCGCGAATGGATTTCCCTTTTTTCATGTCGCGCAGCTCCAAGGCCATTTTTGCCAGCTGCTCCTGTATATGGGCTATGCCAAAATTATCTCCGACACGGGCGGTTTCAAGCTTCATGGAAATTTCCAATGCCTCTTGCTGATCGACAACCTTCTGTTGCACAAGTGGGGTCCTGATATGAGGTAATAAGGCTGCAATGAACCACTCTTTATGCTGTTCTGGTCCAATAGTTAAACTGACTTGATCCAACAGAACCTTGAACCTCTGATCAAAGTCCCACACTGACTCACCTCTCCTCCACTGAATTTCTTTTAGTTCAGTTATACACTGTGACTCTGATTTAGGTTTCTTAAATTCCTTTATCATGGATTTTTTAATATCGGCCAAGATATAGTTCTGAGTACTAGAAAACTTCATAAACCAGGTCAAAGCCCGGTCTTTGAAAGAGGTGATTAGCTGTGCTCTTTTTGTATTTTCATCTGTAATACTCTTAGCAGTCCACACATCTTCGCATAAGAACCAAAACTGCTCTAGATCCTTTGATCTAGTTCCTTTAAAGACTGGGAGTTTGATATCATCATTCACATGGGCCATAGTGGATCGAGGGGGGGGGAGGAGGGGGGATGACAGCAGGGGGAGGGGAACCTACTGAAGTAGACTGACTTGCGACAGGACTACTAGGGTTAGGGTTACTTTCAGACTATGACGGGTTCTCAGGGATAACAGGTCTTCTCTGTGGAGTTACAGGAGGGTTTCTTCAGAGTCAGAGTCGTCTGGACTTAGTGGGGTATAATCGGTATTCTGGCCTAGGGTATAGGATCCAAGATTTCTCTTGTATATTTTGCCGCTTCAAATCAAACCACTTTGCGCATCGAAGTCACTTTCACATCCAAACATAGGTTAGTAACAAAAAATATAGCAATTTGATTCAATAAGCAATATGCCTTTTTCAGCCAAAATCATTTTAATTCTCAAACTGAATGAATTCAAGTACTTACCCCTTGGTCCTTTGAAAAACTGTTGTTCAGCTTCGTTGAAAGTTGTGTGTGTGTCGATGGAGAACTCCGTCACAAATGCTTCAAGGGTTCGCGTTGTCCAGAAATCAACAACTATTGATACTGGGTTGTTCACCCTTTTCAATATATTAATTCTTTCGGGGGTCCAGGTAGGAGACTGATCTTCTTTGAAGTTTGTCTTTCTTTCTGTCAACCTGGATAACCACTGGTGCAATTCTATGTGGATACTACCAAAGAAAATTTCATAAATATCAGCAAAAACATACCTTTGCAAGAAGTCGTCTGAGCTACGACAAGGATCCTTATTTTCTTGTTCAACAAATTTCAGATAGGTCTCTTCGATCCAATCAGCGATTTCTTTTACTGAGGGCCTCCAAAACATATCCCTCTAGGTACAACGTAAATCCCTCTTGAGCAGATACTGTTCAACCGGTAACGGAACCAATTTGTTGGGCTATGGGTAGACCCAAGTTTTATACCTTTTATCTTCGCACCAACAAATGACCCACAGTGTTGGCCCTTTCGGCAACAACCTGCGAACAGGTTGCAGTCTCACCCGAAACAGCTATGGGGTGCTGCAGAATTAGGTTTCTGCAAGCAGAAGAGGGATATTACTGTACCTTTATCGTTAACAAAGAATAAATATGCAGTATAGATCTTTAACAGTTACTTAATTAGCTTCACAGTTAGATAAACATACAGTTGCTTGCTTAACCCTTAACTGGGAATTCACAGCGAAGTTACTATCTAACAGTTATCTTATCTTATCAGTTATCTACTCATCAAATGCATAAAATAGAAACAAAACATCAAGAACCACCACAACACAAGATATATGTGGTTCACCCCCAGTGTAGGGGATACATCCATAGAACTGTGTTTATATTCAACTCTTTACAAACACACAGTTTTGATCTATGCACTCAGCTGCAGATCTTCTCAGCAACCCTAAGTTGTGCACTCAGCTGCAGCACCATTCTTACAAACCCTCTGCACACTCAGCTGCAGAGGTCATCCACGCACTCAACTAGGACTTATCCTTAAATCCCAAAATAAGTCTTCCTTCACATCAATTCATCATACATCAAAGTCTCAAAAGGCCTAACCTCGCTCCTTTACATAAGTGCCTATTTACACCAGCGCACTATTAGAATACCGTAAGCTTAAACCATGGGGTTAAAAACCATGAGTTTAAACCATGGGTTATTTACAAAAAGAGGGGCTTCGACCCAACCCCGACACCCCTAATACTATTTTGTGCCGCAACTCCGCTTACAAGCTTCACACCAAAACCGCAGAGCTGCCAAAACTAAGGACCTTTAAGGTCGGAGCCCCAACATGGGGAAGGACTGCACATGCTTTTACGTGGATTGTATCGAGTTCCAATGTTGAATTACTTCGTATTTAGCTTCCTTGCCACTGTGAGATCATTCTGACCTTATGAATTATTTCTGTAATGACAAATGATTTTGCTTTCTATTTGAAATCTTGTGCATATATTGAGTAATGAATGCTTTAACAAAGAAAATCTATATTTGTTGATTTTTTTGCTACAACTATGTGTGTGGAATTTAAAACAACTATCTATAGAATTCAATATGCAGCATTATAGTACATTACTCTTTTCTATTTAAATTTTTCTCCCCTTGGGGATGGATAGATTAATTTAGAATAAACTAGAATACTTTATATTTGCTTAATATAGAAGTGATTAAGGAGCAATACTTACGTAAGGCGAGAGGTAAGAACTTGCGCAGCTCACTTGTGAGGCTCTTGTTTATCAGTCACTTGCAATTAGTTTAGGCACTTGAATTTCATTCCTAAAACATAAGATCACATAAACGGTCGACTAGGCCGCAACTGGTAAAAGACTTAAACAAACTTTAAATCTACGATAGCCGAGTTGTTAATCAAATGGGTTCGCCACACAAAACAGTGAGTGATCTAGTTGGGATCAATTACTGGGGAGAATCCCTACTATCGGTACCTGGGAAGTTTCTGGGAGTCAACAATTCGGTGCTAGAAGGAGGGTAGCTAGTGTATGGCTGGAAGAGAAAATACGTTTACAAGAAACTAGTCTATTAGAGATACATCTGGAATCGAGATTATTGAAGATTTCATTCTTGAAGAGAAAATAGGTTCTGAAGGTTTAGAACATCTATACGATGTTCTGTTTGGAGAAGTTAATCACTTGAGAAGACATACAAGATCTTACGTGAATAAGCTTGGAGGATTGAAAGCAATTCGTGCGTTACCAAGAAAGGCAGGCTTCCAAAAATGTACCTTCTTATACTCAAGATTATATACTAGTGGAAAATTTGGAAGAGTTAGTGGATTTGACTATCCAAGAGATCATCCAACCCCTTGATCAGTTGGGACTTGAGTCTCCTACAGTTCAGTCTGTGCTACATTCACTTCCACAATCTCCACCTCAGACTCCTCTTCAAATTATGGCTTCAAATGTTAATCAAACTGCATGGAAATTAAGAACACCACTCAACCTGGCTACTCCATTGCATGATTTTCCTAAACACCCAGAGAGAACGCTACCAAAGTTTTACCCAGGAAAAGACATTTGTGCAGAAGACCACCTAGAAAGTTTTTTCTTAGCTCTAGAGCTTTTAAATATTGAACATGAAGTGTTGTATGTAGACTTTTTCCACATACTTTTTAAGCCAAAATGGATTCTTGGTTTTTTAGTTTGCAACCCAATTCAATAACAAACTGGGACACCTTTGAAAGAGCATTTAAAAGAAAATTTGGTAGTAAAAAAACTCTTACTACCCTTATGAAAAAATTGTTGTCCTTAAGAATGGAAAAGAAAGAAAAGGTTCAAGATTTGAACCAAATATTTACTAATCATTTGAGCAATTTTAGCGCTACAAACAAACAGACTAAGGAGTTTTTGGTAGAATATTATACCACAAAACTATCCCGACAACTAGAAATGTTTGTGAAAAGGGTAGTTAAGCTAACACTGGTTGAAAATTTTAAAGAAGCCATAAAAGTAGAACCTAATCTAGACAGTATAGAAAAAGATACCTCAGAACCAGAGGTAAAGACTGTTATCCGCCGAATGCACACCGCTAGCAGAAATATTTTGGGTTGTTGTTTCCCTAAGCGGGAAAGGTGTGGTATTGGGGGGGAAGAAAAGATCCAGGTGCTATCACATGATCCTAGCTACTCCGTTTAGAATAACTCTTAATGAAGCCAAGGGGGCTAGTCCCTAAAAGGTTGTCTAAGGATTTTTTGTTTTAAAGTGTTTTTAGATGAATAGTGAGAATTAGTGTTGTTTAGAAGTTTTGATATATAGGAAAAATACTAATTATGCAATCCACGTTGCTATTTGAAAAGCATGAGATGAATGATAAGACATATATTATGAAATTGATGCATAAAATAACTTAAACAAATGGAAAAATGGCTCAAACAAGATGATGCAAGAATAAATAGACTAGTGCCTAAACTGGAGTCAGGATGTTTAAAATATAAGTCTTTGATGTTTGTGAGATCGTTTTGCAAATGTATTTGGTAAAATTTTAGTGTACCTTTAATGAATGATATTGTTAATTAGGAGAGGAGAATTACTGAAAATATTCTAAGTGGCCTAGTTCAAATACATGTTGGACCCTCCGGTTTGCAGTGAGGTGTTCTATAACTTTCCAACCACTGTGAAACTAAGAAAGCTACCCAGCTCCCATAGTAATGATTTCCCCACTTAGAATATTGCGCTTAATGCGGGGTGGTAAATTTTATTAAGTGTAAAATTGGAATTAAATCTGTGAATTAAATAGCTACAGTGCTTCTAGGTATCCCGAACAGGTAGAGCATACACACTGTAAAATGGTAAATTCCAATTTTAGGGGATGATGAGTTGCAAATTTGATTAACAAACCAAGCTCTCCAATAGAGAGTGCTCTTGATCCACCTTATGGTGAGATTCAAGAGTCTTGTCTAATCTATGATGCGAATGCAATGCAAGTGATCTCCGATAGAGAGTGCTCTTGACTTGTCTTATGACAGGTTCAAGAGTCTTTTAGTTCTTTTTAAGATAATTAATCAAAGAGCAAGAAACATGATCAAGTAGATGGCATGCATGTAATGAAAATGAATCTAGCAATTAGTAGGAGATAAAACTAAGTCTAAAAAAAATCTAAACCAAGCAATGAAAAGACAAGACACCCTTCCCTCAAATAGGGGAAGTAGAAAAAAGTGTGGGAGGCTTAACCCCACTAGTCAAAAGAGGATTTTTAATTGAAAATTTTAAATAATTCTCTATAGTCAAAAAATCAAAATTAACAAATTCAATGCCGTCGGTAAACAAAAAAAATTGAAATATTTTTATTATTTAAGGCATCCCGGGGCTTAAGAAATGACCATAGAACATAGAAATAGTGTATAGTAGGTTCATATTTACTAGTTGGGCTCTAATAACTCCCCAAGGCCCAAATTTCAAAATCAAACAATCCAGCTTTGGAGGAAGTGGAAGAAAAACTTATTAGTTATAATCGGCTATAGGCAAAGAATAATTGACAAGGGAAAAAACTCCCTGGAATACCTTAGTTGAAATCTATGTCTTAGGGGACTGAGTCACTAAAAACCCCTACTAGCACAGTTTATTACAAAAACCCCATGGGGCATGGTCATTTCAACATAAAAATAAAAATGTAGCCAAAATTGGCTAGGAAAAACATTCTGAACTTTTGTTGCACTGGATATGAACATTGACCATGTTCATCAACTGGAGTCTCAATAGGAGGTTCAACTATGGTACAAAATAGTTGGTAAGAAAGACCTTTAGCGGTAAAAAATCTTTGCAGCTAACCAGACCTAAGGAAGAACACTCGAATGAATTAGAAAATGTGGTCAAAATGGTACAAAATTTATTGAATAAGATAGTAGATCTAGAAAAGGACAAAGAAGATAGTTCATCGAAAAAATAGTTCAAGCCTTATTTCAAGAAAAGGGAAGAAAGTGGACAGTATCAATCGCTTGTGTATAATTCTTCCATTTCAACCATTTCTGTACTTTCCATCAAGAGCCTGATTCTAAAAAAGGTTGCCCGCAGTGGATAAACTCAATGACTTTGGTTATGAATCAACTATTATATGCTCAATTAATAGAGCCTGGGGTGAAAGAAGAACATCCAATGAAACGGAAGAAACACAGGAAGAAACCACAATGGTATTATGGGATGGTTTACCTACATTGGTACTAAATGAAGAGGAGCCTACTGAAGAGATTCAACTATCATCGGTTAATGTTACAACCAGAAGTAAAGGACCGGTAATGGATGAAAGTTCAGTACTACCTAAAATAAAGAACATGCAAGAAAACATGAATAAAATTATCAGTACTACCCAAACAAAATCTAATTCTGATGGACAGTTAACATAAAAGATAAAAACCCAGTAGTCGGTAAGCCTGCAAAGACTATGGTAAGTAAAACAGAAAGCAATAAGAAAGGTCCTGTAGAATATGATATGGGGTATGATATTATAGAAGACATTAAGAAAACAAAAGAAAATATTTCTCTATTTGAATTATGTAATTTACCCCATCAAAGAAAGAATATTCTGGAAGCTTTTGATCCATAACCTAGCAGTTCCCAAGAAGACATGAATTTGGTAAGGAAATTAATGAAGCAAGCATTGGAGGAAAATCCAAATCTCAGACTTTTCCTTTTTTGTTGTCCTTTGAGATTTTTAATCATAATGTGCATAACTGTTTGGTGGATTCGGGGGATTTATCTAATGTCATGCCACTCTCATTTTGTAAAAAGATTAATGGTCAACCCACACCATCATCGTGTAGGATCATTCAATTTGACAGATCTGTTGTCAAGGTAATAGGGAAATAAAAGATATATTGATTCGGTTATCTGCAGATGATAGAGTTTGCCAGTTTATAGATATCATGGTAGTAGATATACTAGAGGCCTATGGATTGATATTGAGTAGGGATTGGTCAATGAAACTGAATGTTTACTTTGCAACTGATTGGTTGCACCTATGGCTTCCTTATAAGAATAGTCAAAATCAAATTAAGGTAATGAGGGAACCACATATGAAGCACAACGTAACTCAATTGGAAGGAAATAATGAACATGTAAACTTCTCATCTTAAATCTTGGGTAACTATTTTTTAGAACTTGAGCTAGGGAATTATCAAGCTGAAGAGGCCATTTATGAATCAGACACACAATCCAATCTCCTTCAATTTTCATGGACTGATGATATTGACTGTAGTATAGTAAATTTAGTTTCTAACATAGGAACTAACACTAATAAGATAGATTTAAAAGATAGATTTTGGTTTTTATACTTTGATGGTTCCAAACCACAAGAGGGATCCGGAGTTGGTTCACAAGAGGGATCAGGAGTTGGTTGTGTCTTGATTGACCCATAAAAGAATAAACAATTTCTCTTTTGTAGACTAGAGTTTGAATGTACAAACAACACTGCTGAGTATGAAGCTCTAGTCCAGGGCCTGAGGAAAGACATTGAACTTAATGTTAAGAACTTAAAATTTTTTGGTGACTCTGAGATAGTAGTTAGACAGGTCAAAGGCACAATAAATTATTTATCACCTCACCTAAAAGGATATCAATCTGAAGTCTGAAATCTGATTTCACATTTCAATGCTTTCAATATAAATTTAATTCCTAGGTTACAGAATGTTGCAGCTAAATTTTTAGCTGTTTTTGTTGCTAGGTTAGTGCCTACTAATAATAAGTGTGCTATTGAACTTATTTTCAAGGTAGCAGTACCAGATAATGTCACAAATATGAGGGTGTTTGATGATGATGAGAAAATTATCAATTTTCAGACAAATGATGAAACTTTCAAAGACTCTGAGATTGATGATGAAGAACATCAAGCAAATCTAAAAAACGTAGAAGTAACTAAAGGAAATTTTATGCTGAAAGGGGTAAGGACACTGGAAGGGATTTTTGACTTGCATAAAAAATTCAGAAATCCAACAAATGTTAATACTAACAGTTCATCTATGCATTATGAACTAATTAATTTGGGGACGGAGGCTGCGCCCAAGTACGTGAACTTGGGAAAGTGTTGCTCGCCTAGAGAAAGGCGTTGGTTTATCAATTTGTTTCAGCAATAGAAAGATATATTTTCTTGGACATATGAAGATCTAAAGACATATGACACACGTATCATTAAACACATTATTCCTATTAATCAGGCATAAAACAATTACAGCAACAACTAAGGAAAATGCATCCAAATTTGGAACCTTTAATCCAAAATGAGGTAAATAAATTACTTGATGCAATGATTATTTTCAGAGTATGACATTCAAAATGGGTAGCAAATTTGGTTCCAGTGAGGAAGAAGTCAGGAGAAATAAGATTATGTGTTGACTTCTAAAATTTGAACAGAGCTTCAAATAAAGATAACTATCCAGTGCCACCAATGGAACAAATTCTCTAGATGGTATCAGGTTCGGAATTATTCTCCTTATTAGATGGAAATTAGAACAAATTTCAATTCAAAATGGGCCTTTTAACCATAATTCAAATTCACTATCATCATGTGTTAGCCAATGAAATTAATTTAGATTTGAAATACCATATAGGTCTTAAACAAATTTTTAATATAAATTTGGGAATAGGTATCATTAAAAAAAACTACTTTTTTTGTTCTTATTTTTGACATATCTCCCTATGTTTTTACTCAAATTTCGATCACGTTTTTTCAGCTATTTCTTGTTTTTGGGGTAGAGGGGTTCGTCAAAAGTATGCTGATGGGTACTCGTTGGATGAAAATTTTAATTTTGCATCTAGGGAGCTCTCATAATCAAAATTTGAGTAAAAACACAACGATATGTGTCGAAAATATGAACAAAAAAAGAAGTTTTTTTTCCTTTTCTTCCTCCAAAATGAATAAATATTATTTTATTATTGTAACTATTATTTTATTAATTTTCTTAGGAGGCCCATTTTGAGTTGAAATTTTCTCTAATGTTTTTAGGCTATAACCAAGTATTAGTGGCTCAGTAAGATAGGTCGAAAACTACATTTCGAACGAAGTGGGGAACATTTGCCTACAAAAGACTGTCATTTGGTCTCATAAATGTTGAAGCTACGTTTCATAGGGCAATGGATATCGCTTTTTGGGGATTGATAAGACACATTGTGGTGGTATATCTAGATGATGTGACCGTTTTCTCTAAGAAAAGGGAATATCATGTTCTTCCTTTAAAACAAATTTTCGATCGCTGTAGAAAATATGGCATATCTTTGAATCCAAACAAAAGCATTTTTGCATTTTTAGAAGGAAAATTGTTGGGTCATATCATTTCAAAAAAGGGAACATCCGTAGACCTGGAAATAATAGAAGTTATATCTCATATTCCATTACCCCATAACAAAAAAGGTATGCAATCATTTATGGGTACGATAAATTTTGTTCGAAGGTTTGT
>LPNX010405835.1:0-45480 GCA_001517045.1 Pseudotsuga menziesii | reverse complement strand
CCCCCCCCCCCCCCCCCCCCAAAAAAAAAAAATAAATACCTGAAAAAACGTGATGATCATCATCACATTTTTTCAGGTATTTCTTGTTTTTGGGGTAGTGGGGCTTGTCAAAAGTATGCTGAGTGGGTACTCATTGGATACAGAATTTAATCATCACATTTTTCAGGTATTTTTTTTTGGGGGGTAGCGGAGCCTGTCAAAAGTATGCCGAGTGGGTACTCTTTGGATGCAAAATTTAATTCTCCATCCAACGAGCTCTCCCGATCGAAATTTGAGTAAATATATGGGGAGATATGTCGAAAATACGAACAAAAAAAGTAGTTTTTTTTATGATACCTATCCCCAAATTTATATTAAAAAAATGCTTAAGAGGTGCTCCCCTTTTGAATTTTAAATAATTTTGATTGGATAATACATGATGACATGGAATTTGTATTATTTTTGGAAGGCCCATTTTAAATTGAAATTTCTTCTAATGACTGATGTTGAGAAGGTTTCCTTTAATGGCATAAAAGTAGCAATAGCCCATGCGCTTTCTCTAATAAGTAATGCTTTTGAAAAGGATTTTATTCTGTATATTTTTGCTTCAGACAACTCTCTTGCAGCAGTGCTCACGCAAAAGGGAGAATTGGGAGATGAGTACCCAATATCATTTATGAGCACCGGATTACAAGAGGCTGAATTGAATTATCCTGCTATGGAAAAACCAGCATATGCAATTTTCAAAGTAGTAAAACAATTCAGACCTTACATTTTGAAAAACAGAACCAAGGTAATCGCCCCTCATCTAGCTGTCAGAACCCTTTTCGTATAGAAAGAATTGGGTGAACGAAGAGGGAACTGGGTGACAACATTGCAGGAGTATGATTTAGAATTCAAACCAGCCACTATTATTAAAGGTCAAGGGCTGTGTAAGTTAATTGTGGAAATCCATACTAATGAAGATTGTGATTGGGAAAATGAAGCAGAGTTAAACATGATTGATGTATGTCCTATATTTATTTCTCTTGAATCTTGGTATAGAGACTTAGTGCATTACCTCCAACAAGGATTTTACCAGAGCATTGGAACTCTAAGCAATGAAGGGAACTTCGTCTAGAGTCAGCCTCTTACCAGATAATTGATGGAGTTCTTTTCAGGAAGAACTACAATGGAGTATTCCTGAGATGCCTCGAGTAAGAAGATGCTTCTAAAGTTGTTAAGGAATTTCATGATGGCCCTGCTGAAGGACATTTCTCTGGAGATAATACTGCTCACAAGATCCTTAGAGTTGGCTATTATTGGCCAACATTATTTAAAGGTGCTCATGCTTATGCGAGAAAGTGCGACACATGTCAAAGAAGTGGTGGAATATTTGCAAAAGCAGCTGGACCATTGTAACCTGCCATTATTTCAAATTATTTTGAACAGTGGGGTACAGACATCATTGGGGAGGGTTATCCATATTCTTCACTACAGCATAAATATATCCTCATATCTACAGATTACTTCACAAGATGGGTAGAAGTGGTTCCGCTACGCAAATTGAACGAGGATGTGGTCATGATCTTCTTACAAGAAAACATTATGACCAGGTTTGGGGTTCCAATTTCACTTGTTTTTTATAATGCGACTCATTTCTCATCCATTAATATGACTGAATTCGCTTATGAAAAATAAATCAATTTGCATTATTTCGCCAATTATTATCCTCCAGGAAATCGGTTAGCGGAATCAACAAACAAAAATATTATCAAAATTCTAAAGAAGATTGTTATTGAAAATCAAAGAAGTTAGCACACAACACTTCCAAATGCACTATGGGAAGCTAGGGTCACCCAAAATAATTCCTTAGGAGTGTCCCCTTATACTTTGGTTTATGGGAGATAAGCTATTTTACCCCCTAACATTATGTTTCCATCCTCTCAGTTAGCTCAAGCCTCACAGGGATTTGGTAGTGGAATTTTACAAGCTCATACTAACACTTTGTTGAAACTTGAAGAGTCCAAACTTAAGTCTAAAGAAAGATTTAAACAACAACAAGAAATTGTCAAGAGGTGGTCTGATAAGAGAAAATTTGGAAAAGAGAGTTTTGAGATAGGAGACTTAGTTCTAAAATGGGATCACCCGCATGACGAGAAGGGAAAACATACCAAATTTCAACATCTATGGGTTGGCCCCGATTAGATTGTTGAGAAACTAGGCCCCTCAACCTATAAGTTGCAAGATTTACAGGGGTAGGAAGAGAACCTCCTTGTTAATCTCCTTGTTCTCAAACCATATTTCACCTAGTTCTTTTAGGGAGTCCTTTTGTACATAAATAAACTCTTTCTTTTATTTTCTTCTTTTCTTTCCATTTGCTTTATTTTGCTGATTTATTTAGTTTATTTGATTTTGTTTCAGAATAAGCCAGCTCAATTTTTGGTCCTTGAAGACATAGGGATTTGAATAATTGCAAAATGCTTTGAAATCCAAGAACTACTTATTGGAAGGTATATGCAATATTTTGATATAAGATGAGATTCTTTAATTAATAAACTACTGAAAGGGAAGTAATTTCAAGAACAAATTGGCGTCTTGCTTAAACCTTGAAAAATAACTGAGGTGTATGAGGTCTAGAATACTATCTTGGGGCTCCATCTACCTTCACATTCATATTTGTCCTAAAATAAGCTTGTCACAATAGACCCATGAAAAGGAAGCATAACTAACATGTGTATGGTGTTTAAAATAATCCCTTGCTACAAAATGAAATCCAAAAGGCTTAAGATAAAGAGTCTAAATTCCAAAACAGAAAATATACATCAAGAAGATATACATAAGAAGTATATCAGTAAAGTAAATGGATTTCTTAGAAAGGTTCTTCTCCATCTGTGAGTTGAAACAAGTCATCAGTCACATAAAAGGACATTATGGATGGAGAACACAAATCAATTCCTCAAAATAAAAGAATCAATCAAGGAAGACTCAAAACGCAAATGTCTTTAAGCATCAAATGAATGCAAATAGCATGAGGAATGAGGAAAAAATGAATACATATGTCGAACTCTACCACAATCCTGTGGTGTCATGATCTGCGGCAACCAAAAGATAGAGGTAAAATGAATCTCACTTCTTGGCCCTTGGTTACCCTACCCCAAAAGATTACAATCAATGTGATGCACTGAATTTTACATCCCTGGAATAGTCTATTTTCTTAAATGATCTTGAACGAGACCTGGAGTAAGTTGCTCTAATCAAATACCATATAGCAGTTTTTGTTTTGAAAAGATAGTTTTTTCAGAATACTGTGTCCACCATCTAGTCACCAATTGTTGTAGCTGCAATCACTTCCCCAAAAAAAATTTACATTTTTTAAGGCCCCTCCTTCTAATTGTAGTTTTAAGCCTTCCTTAGACTATTTTTGCAACTTGAATCTTCATTCCATGACTTAGTTTTTCTTGGAGCAAGACAAAAAAAGTTTTTCACTAAGTTAAAGACTCAACTTTTTCTTCCTACGTGTTGAAAAAACCCAGCGAGTCGAGGCGACACGTCGAAAGAACTTAGCTTTTCCATCCGATGTTCTTTAGCTCACTTTGCTTTATTTTTGTCCAAGGCATAAGTCTTTATTGCAAACATCTAATGAGTTTTTGCCAACAACGTCGATGAAACTTAGAATTTCTAGTCGACACTATCAAAGACACTTGCCTTTCTTGGCCAACACGTTTTAACAGAGAAATTTCTTCAATTCGTCGGAGGATCTCACTAAGTTCTGCTGATGGTGTCGACGAGTCTCATTGTTTTCAGTCAACGCGTTCAACAAAACTTAGAATTTACAGTGGATAGTATTTCATTGGAACTCTTTTACGAGTTTTGTCGATGTTCTTTATCAGAAATGTTTGATGAGTTGCCGTCGACAGTGTCGCAAAACTTGGACATTGTGGCCGACACTATCATGAGCAACTAAAAATTTGACCTCGATGTATCGGTAAAATTTGGGAAAAGTTTCTGATGGTTTTTTAAGTTCAGTGCCAAAATCACATTTTCATCTGCGCAACATTTTTACCCTAATGACGGCATTTATTGTTGTTTCAATGCTTTTTTATATATAACATGGTATGTTTTGGGGTTTATTACCACAACCCTATTTTGGAGGCATCCAATCAACTTTTTCCACTTGGATCTTTTGGATTACCTTGCCAAGCACCATACCCACACCAATAATTGCCAAGTAGGTCCCAAAACTTGTCTTTAAACTTATAAGAGCTGCATGTTTAGAGGTTTAGGTTTACCATGATAGGATTTTGCTATCCACAACACTATTTCACAAACTAACCCCAACCCACAAGGTTTCTCGTTTTGACCAGTTGACCACTGTAATCTTCCTGAGTTTTACTACAAGAGAATCCTTGACCTCATTGAGCATTTTCCTAGCCTACTAGCTCAACCGTGATTGGTTTTTTTTCCACCTTTACTGCACCATTTTATCATTTAAACCATAGATATGCATATGGGAAAACTCTTTGGTTTTTATGATGAAATTATGGTAGGTCGCATGTTTTGTCGACTGCACCTTGTTTGGTTTAGTTTTCTATGTGGTGATAGGGGAACCTTTGATGGATTTACACTTGGAGTACCACCGTGTTTCAATTTTTTGTCCTAGGGTTTCCTTTTAGGTAGTATTTGACTCCATACTTTTCCCCTTAGGGTCGACACTATGGTTTAAGAAGATTTCAAGGGTTTTTAGGTTCAAGGTGGGGTTTCAAGTTTCCCCAAGATGCCCTCGGTTTTGGGTCACAAACCCTTTGCCATGTTTTTCCTAGTTGTTTTCTTACCTCTTAAGAAATTCAGTGAGAATAGGCCCCTATGTTTTAATGTTTAAATCCAAATGAATAAAGAGTAAAAATAAGCTTGGTAAACTTTGTAGACAAAAGCACAAGGCAGTCAATGTTTAGGATTTAAAACTAGTTGAAGTTGATTATCATCCTATATCTTGACCTTATTAGAAGCACAAAACAAATGTATTAGAACAGTGATGTAACTTCCAAAACAACATCTACACCTGTGTTGATGAGTTTCATTTATGTTCTCCAAACATATACCCTTATTGTAAGTGAAAATGACTAGACAATCTTTGGGAGAGATTTCTCTACCTCACAAAGTTACTTTTGAATGGCCAATGATGAACATATATCTTCATGATCCTCGATCATAAAAACTAACTGAAATATTACTCTTTGAAAGAAACAATGATTTGTTTTTCAACGTTGATATCTTAGCTTCTCATTTCAGTATTTCTTGTTGATATAAATGCATGTTGTTTCAATCACATTGTCACTAAGACATCTCTTGCTGTGATCATGCTACAGTGTTAATCCTGACCTCACACCATGCCAAATAAGAGCAAAAATAAAAAGGCTAAGATCACCAAAGACAATTCAGAGGCGGAAGTAATGCCCAGGACTGAAATCATATACGAAGACACAAAAGTTGTTACAGGGGCTGAGTAGGAGTTTAAATGGGGTCAAATATATCATATGAAATAGGACCAGAATGTCCCTGATGCAGGATTGGAGGATATGCCCTTGTATGAAAACATAAGAAAATTAGATATCAAGAAGGAAATCACTCAACCAAAGCTCTTCCCGTGTGCTGAAGTAATCTACTGGATCCTACCCCGAACAGACTCAACCACCATGCTTATTTCCAACAAAGAAGGGAAAGCCTTTGATTCCTTCACTCCGGCATATGTAACCAAGGCGTGCAAACTACCCACTCCATGAGTTATGATGACAGATGACTGGGTGAAAAGTTTGAATTTAAACATTTTTGAATGTGCTAAATGGATGATGGTAGCAGGAAAGAAACTACACCAGAAAGCCATTGGCAAGTACGAGACTGCAAATTTACACACACCCCTTATAGGGTCATAGCCCTAATAATGCTAAAATGAATCTTTGGTCAGGAAAATGTGAAATTTTACAAGTTAAGTTGGATCACATTGATATATCATGTGTCGACGGAAGGCACCATTTTTAACTGGGTGGATATTATATCAAGTAGCTTGTGATCATGTGTAGCTGCTGCACAGGGAGGTTTGACTCAAAGAAAGTTAGAATTTTACATGGGCTCTTACTTGATCAATTGAATTTTATTCCTAAACCAATTTCAGAAGCTCAATTGTACAAATACCCCCATCTATGATGCCTATCAAATTCTGTGGGTGCACAAATACTCAAGTTTCTATAAGCTCATATGGGAGGAGTTTCTGATGCCTCTACACGAGCTGATTTTTCTCTTAGTCTCTTCAGTCTTCGAGGATTTAGTAAAGGGTTGGCTCACAGCCCTCCCAGGTTAAACACAAACCCGACACAATTCAGAATCCCAGGTGGAGGATCCCTCAACACCGCGAATGCAGAAAGAGATAACTGAGAAAAAAAAGTTATGCAGATTGGGTGGCGATTTAGAAGAATAGAGGGCGATGGAGTGGATCTCTACCGCTTCTCCCCATGCAAAGATAAATGAAGTATTCAATGGAGGAGTATCTACCAAATGATAAACAAAATTGCAGCACAAAAATTCAACGTGAAAGGATTAGGGTTATGCGTCCACAATAACAGTGAATGGTCTCACACACTCAACACAAATCCAATTGCACCAAGGTTCATCGACACAAATACAATAGAATGCACAGTTTCCTTGCCGCTCTCCAAAGGAATTTATGAGATAGCGCAGTCACACAGTCATGACTGTCACACACACTTGTTGAGAATGACGGGAATGCTGGGAAATGAGAGAACGCTTTATGTGGAAAAGAGACCGTGAAACAACCTTAGGGTTAGCTATATATCAAAACCACTGAGCAAAAATTCAACCTCTCTGGAAAAGAGCAGTGCAAACCATGCATGAAATTGGGGGATAATTAATAATGTAGCAACCAACAGACATTCATACCTCAAATTAGAACTATTGTAAGATAACACACACACTTATGGCACTCAGGATGTAGGAGAAATGCACACAAAGGTAGACTGACGGAGCAGGCATCCTGAAATATAGTAGAGGGCATAACGGAGGTCTGGCAAGCAGACTGTCAAGATTGACAAGCATACAGGCAGGGTTTATGGTAGGTATCTGCTCTGATACCACTGTTGTGTGGAATAACTTCCGAATTCATATTATTTCTCCATAGAATGCCTTTACTTATACATCTACAGTGACTCTTGGGATAACACATCTGAGAGTCTCTTCATATTCCTAATATTTACAATGACGTATAATCCTGACGGATTATATTCCAACACTATGGAATGCCTTTTTATTAATAGTGCAAAGATTTAAAGAAAGGTCTGAACTTATAGGGGAATCATTATAGATGTAGAGTTAATATGAGGTTTGAGTGGACAATTGACATGGTTCAGTGGAGTCTGACGTAAGTTGTCCATTTTTTTTAGGCCTTACAGTTTTCTGTTGTGCGATTTGTCCTTTCAACTATCTATGTGGATGTTGTTGACAATGGGTTCGCATGCAGGCATTTGGTGGAGGTTTGGTATTTGAAAGGTGTTTCTTGCAATCTATGGTTACTTTGTGCATTGAGGATGTCACCTGCATTGTTCAATCCTAAAATTTGACACGGTTACTTCAAGGATGGGGCCTATATGGTTAAATCCTAAAATTTGACCTTTTGTATTTTTTCAATCTTTTAGTGGGTTAAAAAATAAAAAATAAAAACCCTAGGTTTATAGAAGAAGAAAAATAATAGTGTAAGTAAGTACATTATTTTATGAATTTTTTTTTAATGATTTTGAATGTGTTTTCATTTTAAAGGGTTTTTTTAACATTAATTTTTAATAAAGCTATAAACTTACATATTAAAAAAAATCTAAAATTATTATAGCAAGTGCATCTATTAGCAGTTATGTCAAATATTTTCCCATAAATTAAAATTAACTATTACTTATAGATAACATCAACTTAAGAATTCCTAGATGCGAGTAGAAAATAGCTAGACGACGGAAGGAAAGATAGTGGGAAGGAGGATGTAGGCACAATTGTCTTCCCTTCCTGCACTCTCACACATCCTTAAGATAGGTGCAAGTGAATCTGGAGGGATAAGAAGGAAGGAGGGAAGTACGTCGAGGAGATCTTGTGTTATGCCATGGATTCAGATCGAAACTCAAGCTTGGTGGGTTCTATACTAGTGAGGACCTTGCGTCATCCCCCATCCATGTCGATGCATACCTGGTGCAATCATCGAGGGGTACTGCAATGGAGGACGAGCAACTATTTGAATGATGAGAAGAGGGAGAGAATGGAACTCAGCATTATCATGTCGGTTTAGAAAAATAGTTGGCAGGAATACTTAAGCAAGGTCAAGCCAAGAAGTGCAGGCACTCTCACAAATGAAGCCGCTCCACCATGTTTCTCGGTTCGGTGATCAACATGGAGATGCATGTGGAGGGAGGCGAGAAGGTGGATTGGGAGGCTCTTTTCAACCAGGAAACACCAGAGCACATTCGGAAGTCCATCACAACGATGTAGAATGATATTTTTGGGGAGTTCAAGCTCAGTCTCAGTTGCGACGTGACCATGTCCAATTATTGGAGGCTAAAATTCATCCTCTCTTTCTCCATGAATGAAATAGAGAGCTTTGTGGATCTGGTTAGGATCATTTTGAACACTTTCAAAGAGGATGCAAAGAAGGGATTGGTCCATATGAAAATCTTGTTGCAACCGGAAGAGCCTCCATTTCAGCAAGGATCCAAGGGAAACAATGGCAAGGGAGCCAGCAATGCCAATGGGGATGAGGCATAATCTTCTAGGAAATAATAGTCTCTTCTCTTGTTCTCTATTGACCAGGTCGTCTACTTGTTTATGTATACTTTCCTATTCTCGGCTTTTAGTAGAGTGAGGCTTCCATTGTTCAAAGGTTGGGAGACCCACACACTCTTAAGACACTTTGTTTGGTCAATTTTGTTTGATTTCCTTTTTTGGTTACAATACCATTGTCTAACTCCATGTTTTAGGAGTCATAAGTATGTATGTATTCGGTTTTGGTTTAAAAAGCAATAGAAAAGGGCCCTACTTACTAAAAAAAAAAACAAAAAACATCAACTAAAAATTTTTTAACTTATTATTTATTGTTAATATAAACATAGGAGAATTTTTTCAAGAAAATTGTTTAGTGCCAAATATTTTCCTATGAATTAAAATTTGCATATTACTTATAGTTAACATTAACCGACTACCAAGTATTTTCCTACAAACTAGCACAACCACATTATTAAAGTAAATGGTGTACATTGATAGACATCATTATTAAAGTTGATAGTAGCTAGATAATGTGTCTTTCATGTGCATCCCTACTATCATCAACATGTAGACACATAGTAAAAGCACCCACATCATGCATATGAAATCATATTATTTTTATAAATAATAATTTAATAAATAGTTAATCCATTTTGTTTTTTTTCTTAAATTAATTAGAAAATGACATTTTTTAATAAATAAAGGCAATCATATCATAATGTTTATAGAAAATTTAAAACTTAAAAGATTGAAAAAATAAAATTCAAAACTAGAGTTATTTGGATCTGGTTTATTTTTTGTTTTTTTTTATAAATTTGTTAGCTAAAAAAAGTAGCGCAACCACCTAACTTATCATCGTTGAACAACAAGTTAAACGATTTGTCTACAACGAACTTCTTATTATTTATGCATCAACTAATGGTCATTTTTCATATTTTAATATTCTTGTTTGTCTCATCCTAAGTGCTAGTCCACTCAAAATTTTAAAATATAAGTGCAAATCCACCCTAAATTCTAAAATATAAACACATATGAGTGTAACTATGATAAAATGAAAATGTTCTTTGACTTTTAAATTTGTATAATTCTACAAATTTATCATTATAAAAACCCAAAATTATATCATAAGAGACTATGATAAACATCAAATGCTCTTTGGTTCTTGAATAAGCTTCAATTTTTGTAAAGAACACAAGTATGTAATGTAGATTCAATTTACATCAATTTGTCCCATACCAAGGAATGACCAATTTAGGTGCAAGTGCATCTTCTTTTCAAATAGTAGACTATGCAAAGCTCCATCCTACAATCAACAAATTCTTCAACCTCTCATTAGGTATGGATGAAAACATCATATCCAAATCAAATAATTCCACCCTCGGTTACACCATTCAAAATTTGTCGAAGTGAACAATCTATCTAGTTGACTGTAGGCAAAGGTGGTGATGGGACCTGTGTAAATGACCTTCTCTTAATCAAAGAGATACTTCCTTCCAAAGTTCAAATACCTTCAAAGGAAATAATAATTTAACAAGAACACATCCTTTATTTCTGACGTAGCTCCATATTGAGCATAATAACTATACAATGTGACCAATTTTTTTGAATACATGTCCTTCAATCCATTCTTCTTCAAAATAAATACCTCAATATATAAAAGGAAATGATTCATGAATCACATTTCCAAGAGCCGCATAAAGTTGGACTAATGAATAATTAGGCACATCTATATCACTTCATGCTTTCACAATGTAATTGTCGTCAATAATATTAACAACGCTGCCAAAAACCCAAACAATATAGTGTAGTTCAAACTGCATGGAACTTGATCATAGACATGAAATCTTCAAGAAAGGCACATTAATATGTTGTGATACCAACCTCACAAAGAAGCATCATACCTAGTAGAATACGTATGGATTGATTCCCTTTATGCAACATCTCAAAAATAACACCCTATATTTTTGTAAAAAAATTATATAATGTTCTAAGATAAACTTCTAAAATAGCGTTATTTGAGATATCTTATAAACGAACTTCTCAATTTGCATGGCATTTATATCTATACAAAAATGATTGGAATTCCTTGTAAGTTACATGGAAAGAAAAACAGACAAGATCGATTCATGCACAAATATGCTTTTGTTTAAAATATAAAAAAAAAATACTTACTCAGTAATCAGATTCCTATATAACATTCAAAACTTGCATCATTAAGCAATAACTATGAAATGTCAAAGTCTAAAATCTAGAATAACTATAGAGATGGATCTTGTTTCCGTATTGCATGACTACACAATCATATTGGTTGCCTCTTCTATCCCTCACACCCCTTGTAAGACCCATTAAATGACATTGTAATGAGGTGGGTTATGTTGAACCCAAGACTGGGATTTGAATAACAATAGTAGTAATGGTCACAAATCGAGTAGGATTGATACAAAATGTGGGGAGATGATCATTCGAAAAGGCTGATCATCCTCCACAATTCCCATGGTGGCTCTGAAACGTTTGGAAAAAAATGTATTTTAAAGTATCTGTGAGTGTACAATTCATTACAAAGTTCACATAATCGCTATTATTGGAATAGAAACCACTCTTGTGCTTAAAAAAATATTATTCTAATGTTATCGATTAAGTAGATCCAAATCCATTGGAATCCATTGGCAAATTTTACATAAACTACCTCAATTACCCAGTGTTCAATCGGGATTCAAGTTTCACAAAAAATGAATAAAAAAAACAAAAAAACAAAAGCTTAATTCAACTTAGAGGACAAAATTGTGGGATTAGTACATTGTAAATTCTCAAAATCCTTTAAATCTATGGTTTGCTAAAATATACAAACCACCTATATACCAAAATATTTAAAATTATTAGCAGGATGATCTATGGGGATGGCATGGAGTCCGCAGTTATGCAGTCAACAAACCCAAAAAAAATTTTATTCTTCATTAACTCATATTTTTTAGTTAGAAAAATTAATTAAACAGTGTTCATGAATTGCATTTGGTTACCCGACAGATCAATTTTCCATTGTAGGATATGAAATATACGTAACTTTCAATGAAACAGTTTCAAAAGCAATGGATGGTAAAACACAATCTACAATCATAAAATGCACAACAATTTGAAAATCAACGTCACCACAACTTTATCTGAAAAAGTAGGATATTTGAAAATTTCTAAATGTATCAAAAGCTTTATATTTTTCTTTTAATAAATAAACCCAACACATCCTTGTAATTTCATCAATAAAATTCATTAAATATTTGTTACCATTTGCTAACGGAATAGGCATGGGACCACATAAATATGAATGAATAAGGCCTAGCTTTCTAGAAGCTCGAAACATAGAATCATGAAAAGTTGTTTACTGTGCTTGCCTAAAATTCAAGCATCACATTGGGATAGTTGTCTTGGAATAGTAGGAATCCCTTGAACTCCTTTCTCTTTCATAATTATGAGACTATCATAAATAATATGACGAAATATATCATGCCATAACAACCTGGAAGATAAATTACGATTATGCTGAGCCAAATTTGCAGAATTCCGTGAATTGGATGAGGTACCTATTAAATTCTTTCACAACAATCTTAAGAAAAAGCACAAAATTACAAGAGATTCAAGACAATTTAGGTTTGAAATGACATAATAGTACTGTGATGGGAGGTTGGGGTTTGATATTATCAATAATGGAATGAAAATCAATAATACAATGTCATGCAAACTTGCATGAGACCAAGATAATTCGAATTCACTAGATGTCATTCTAATTCCATGGATGGGTATAGCTTAACTTTCTATTTGCCCCACTAAACACGCCAGTTAACCACTATTCTAGAAATGATTGACTGTAACTGAGTCCTAACTGAATCATAGTGCAATAAGTGACTGAGTCTACCTAAATGTAACTCAAGTACATGTCATTGCATGTTAATCAGTAGGTGGTAGCGCATCATTAAATCTAGTCTGCTCTGAGGAAGTGAACTGAACTGATACTGGTCATCAGAAGTTGTTGGAGGCAGATTAACTCACTCCAGATCACCCAAATCATCCCAAAATAGATAATGACATGAGGGAGGCATTTTTACAACTCATCTTAACTAATTGTTAGGTGAAACAACATTCTGTTAACTCATTAGCGATAGCACTGCGATGGGAGGTTTGGGTTTGGTGATTTTCCGCTGAACTGGATCTGTGGAGATCTTGATAGCACTTTAGTTGTCACAAAATATGACTGTGGACAAAGCACTACTAATCTCAAACTCTGAAATAATTCCTTGCAATCAAACAATTTGGATGCAAGCATTCACTGCTCCCCTGTACTCGGCCTCTACTAAAGACAAAGCAATGGAAGCTTGCTTTTTGATAGACCAACAAATGGGGCCACCACCAAACATAAATACATACCAGGAAGTGGAATTCCTATCTATGGAATCGCCTACCCAATATGAATCTGTATAACCAGCCAACTCTAGCTCAGAATATGCAACATAGTGAATGTCGTAGGATCTTGTGCCCTGAATGTACTGAAGGATCCTATTGGCTGCATTCCAATGGAGCTCATGAGTATTCTACATGTATCTTGATACAACATTCATGGCATAACAAATATCAGGCCGTGAATGTGTCAAGTATAGCAAGCTTTTGATCAACTGGTGGTAAATAGTGCAATCCATGAGTGGAGTGGATTTTCCCTCTTCAAGGATGATCCCTGAGAGGAAAGGAAATGGTGAAGCCTTGAAATAATCCATTTTAAAATTAATTAACAGGCCTTCAATATATTTTTATTGATTTATTATTATCCCATCAAAATCTTGTGAAATTTCAAGCCCCAGAAATTTCCGTAGGAGCCGCAAATCGCTCATTTCAAATGTATCATGAAGAGCAGTTTTTATGAAGGCAATCAAAGCAAGTGTGATTCATGTTGTCAAAATATCATAAAAATATAATACTATGATAAGAATATTACCATGATACTTCTGAAAATATACATTAAGATCAGATTTGCATCTCTGGAAGTTTTGTGAGAGCAAAAAGACATCCATTTTGGCATCCCAATATCTTGGGGCTTGTTTCAACCCATATAATGATTTCTGCAAATTACATACCAAAGAGGGATCTGATGTATACCCCTTTAGATTCTTCACGTATATTTCCTCATTCAGTTCTCCATGAATAAAAGCACTATTGACATCCATGTGATGCACCTCCTAGTGCTTGGATGTGGTAATGGCCAAAACTAGCATGATGGAGTCCATCTTTGCCACCGATGCAAAGGTCTCATGATAGTCCGCTCCATGGAATTGGGAGAACCCTTTTGCAACCATCCTTTATTTTTAATTTTATTTTTTTCCATATGCATCAACCTTTTTTCTGAAACACCCATTTCCATTGAACTAATTTCCTCCTAGGTGGAAGAGAAACTAGCTCCCAAGTAGCATTTTTCCGAAGAGGATTAAACTCTTTGTCCATAGCAGCTTCCCATATCGGATATTTACAAGAATCGTAGTAGGACTTAGAATATGAACCAATAATTAAATAACATGTCTCAAACAACAATGAATCATGAAAAGAGAGAGGAATACCTGCTCTTTGAAAATCAGACCAGGTTCTTCTTGGATCAGTAGAATTTCCAATGTTTTGCCCGACATAAGAGAGTGTCTTTTTCGGCCAAATTGGGAGATGATTTGGAATCTCAGAATCTGATTCTGAACCTGATATATTTTTCTCACTTATATCAGATATCATATCTGCAAAATCAAAACCTTCACTCCCACTTTCATCACCCAAATTATCAGCAGAACAGGAGGGAATTTTAACAGAATTTTCTTCAACTAGCTCTACCTCTTGGAGAGGTTCTTCAAATCAGACACTTCTTTCAATGAAAATTTGTTTGGTTCTAATATTCATAATTTTGAATCCCTTATATTCTTCTGGATATCCAATGAACAAACATTCAATAATTTTCGGTTGCAAATATTTCCTCTTGTCAAGCGGAATTTGAGCCCATGCAGTGGACCCAAAAACCTTGAAATTTGACACATCCCGCTTCTATCCAAAATAGGATTCGAAAAGAGTCTTTCCTTCCATGGAAGAGTGAGGTACTCTATTATGAATGTGTGCAGCAAAATTCATGGCCTCAGTCCATAGGTTAGCACCTAAACCTTTGTCTTCCAGCATGCAGGTATTCATCTCTTTGAGGGCCTAGTTTTTCCTTTCCGCAACACCATTTTGCTGTGGTGTGTAAGGAATGGAGTGCTAGATTTGGATCCCACTATCAAAAAATATTTTCAGCAATTCAGAATTGATATAATTCCCTCCATTATCATATTTGATAGAATTTATCTTTCTCCTAGAGGCATTCTCAACCAATGCTTTGAACTCGTTGAATATTTCCAAAACATCATATTTTTTGTTTAGAAAGAAAACCCAAGTGTATCTAGAGAAATCATCAATGAAGGTAAGTACATACCGTGAACCACTCATGGATGTAGTAGGAATGGGTCTGCTAATATCATAATGAATCATCCCCAAAATAATTTTTTCATGACTTTCCTTTCCCCGATCAAACTTGTGCTCAGGGTGTTTGCTGACAACACAACCTTTGCAAATTCTACTTGAAGTTTTGATGGTTGGGAGGCCTTCAACCATGGAATTTTTCTGAAGTTTCTGCAAGTATTTGAATTTAAAATGACCAAATCTCTCATTCCATATTCTACTAACCTCATTCCCATGAGTGAGAAGAGCGGTGGGATTTACATCCGCAACAAACTGGGAAAACTCATAGGCCTTAGCATGATGGTTTTCTATGCATGTTGCAACAAGTTTCCTCGATGCAATCTCAGTGATTTCAACATCATTTGGGATTAAAATTAATCTCTTGGGAACTCTAGTATGAGTCATTTGATATACACTCAAAATATTGGAGGCCAAGGAGGGTACATATAGAACATAAAAAAAATTGTCATGTTCAATTTTTACAGTACCTTTTCCTTTCAAAATGATTTGAGATCTCCCATGTGGATGGGAATGATTTTCTAGGTGTCTAGAGATGAGAAGGAATCTCTGCTTGCCATCATGTGATTCGAAGCTCCAGATTCTATGAGGGGAGCTTTGGGCTTCGAGGTGCTTGCCATGAGAGCATGTCCTCTTTCTTTCTGGGTATTTCGATCTTTATTATCTCTCTTTCAAACACTCTCTGAAATATTGATATTGTTTCTCTTTATGAGAGAATTCATCTTATCAAGATTATTCTTCATGGAGGCATGTATAGGGTGAAATCGCTTCTTGCAATAGGAACACTTGACTTTCTCTTTTCCTTGGTTTCCTTTGTTCTTGTGTTTCTTTGAGCCACAAGACACTTCTTACTGCTGGTTCTTTTCTTTAGGCTTTGGAGCATGAAATTTAGCCTTTTGATTCTTCTACTTTCCTTTACCTTTTGTATATTTGGACCCAAAAGAAAATAGTGCGTAATCTTTTGAAGATATAATGATCCCCATATGCACAAGCTTGTCATGCTCATTTGTGAGGGACTTAATGAAGGCATCGAGTGAAGGAATTTTTCAATTTGGGATTGTTATCTTCCCAGTATGGAATGTGGAAACAAAGACTGAATAATCTGAACCAAGTTTTGAGAGGATAGCTAGGATGAGCTGATCATCATCCTTCTCAACCTTGCATTGCTTTAATTGGAGCACCAAGTGCTTGAATTTTGTGAAAAAATCATTCATAGTTTCAAAGCTACCTCGATTTAAGGAAATCAGCTCATTCTCTAGCTGATAGATCTATACATCATCTTGTTTATGAAACAAGGAAGCGAGTTGATCCCAAATATCCTTCAGAGTCTTCAATCCCATGATGTGGAAAAGAAGATATTTGGAGATAAACAAACACAAAAAACCATAAGCTTCATCCAGTTTATTCAAGTATTTTATCTTCTCAGCAGCAACAATATGCTATGTTTCTGCATCCATTATGACCCAGTAGAGCCCTTTTGAATGGAGTTGAATCTCCATGTCCTCCTTCCATTGGTGGTAATTGAAAGGAGTAAGAGGATTCAGAGTAGAAGCCATGAAGGTGAGGTAGTGAATGCAGTGAAGGACCTGTAAAAACCTACAATCAACACAAAATAGGCACCGTAAGGTCGAACAACCTGCCCATTTCAAGTTTTCATCACACACAGCTTAATTGATCAACAAAGCTTGATCAACAATTCCTTTCCTTAGGAATTATGTGGTAAACCTTCATATTCTGGTGCAGTGTTGGAAATTTTGAGCTTTTTTTGCTAAATTTACATGCTAGATCCATAAAAAATCATGTATTTTTGAAGAAAGAGCTTTGTCCCACTGTGGCTCTGATACCATATCAAATTCTATCACAACAATATTGAGACAAAGCACAGACTTACAAGAGATTCAAGGCAACTTAGGCATGAAATGACATAACATTACTGCAATAGGAGGCTTTACTTTGATATTATCAATAATGGAATGAAAATCAATAATAAAATGTCATGGAAACTTGCATGAGACCAAGAAAATTTGAATTCACTAGAGGTCATTCAAATTGCATGGATGGGTATAGCTTAACTGTCTGTTAGCCCCACTGAACACATGAGTTAACCACTAATCTAGCCATGATTGACTCTAACTGAGTCCTAACTAAATTAGAGTGCAATAAATGACTGAGTCTAACTAAATGTAACTCAAGTACATGTCATTGCATGTCAATCAGTAGGTGGTAGTGCATCACTAACTCTAGTTAGCTCCGATGAAGTGAAGTGAACTGATACTGATCATTAGAAGTTGTTGGAGGCACATTAACTCTCTCCAATTCACCCAAATCAACCTAAAATAGACAATGACATGAGGGAGGCACCTTTACAACTCATATTAACTGATTGTTAGGTGAAACAACATTCAATTAACTCATTGGTGCACTTATGACACTTAGATTACCCCAAAATTGCTCCCTGATTGAGGGAGGAAGCCTAGTTAGACTCCCTGATTGAAGGAGGGCATGGGTGTGCTTATATTGATGTCATGGTGTGATGATGATGATGCCAATTGAGTCAATAAACTTAAGATAGAGGTTAATTAGGCCAAAATTGACCAAATAGGTGTGTGGGTTGGATAATGACTTCAACAGTACCATTAAAGTTTAAAAGTTTGTTATCTTTCACTCAAGTCATTACAATCACATTATCATAATATATTCTAATATTAATGATACCATATCATACAATTGTTAAAGAATTTATTTAACTTATAGTTAAAAGATAATCATCCAATGAAGCTTTCTTCTAAAATTATAGTTATTTTCCATGATATTGATGCAACTTGTGTAAAAGTTGGCATACAACTTATTGCATTTATTAATGCTCTCTACCCTTCCTATACTCACTATTTAGAATTACTTGAAGCTAGTGGCCAAATGAAGCTACGACCTTTGAAAAACTTGTTGAGAAAATTGCAAAGAGAGAAAGCAATTGTGAAGGATTCTAATACCAATGAAGAAACTTTGTTTCTTGCATAGAAAGGACACAAATCAAAAGAATAATTTGTAAAGGATTAAAATAGGAGCATAGTTCTAGGTAGATGAAAAAGAGGACAATGGAAGGGGGGACAAGTATAATCAATGAAAGAAACAATTATTTTCTTTAATGCTTCCCAAGTACTTTTGCTAGAAACTAAGTGTCTATTTACGTCTTCACTTACAGAGGAAATTATCAAGGCTTACGCCTTCTTGTCCTTGTTTTTCCATAATGCTAGGTCTTTGGTATTAGTAAGTGCTACTGGTGCAATTTTATCCACATCATCTACTGCATCTCCATATTTCTTATCCCCAAAATTCTCATTTTCAAAAATTCCATCCCACATGCCATTAAAATTAAGAGTATTTTTAACTTTATGAAACCATTCATGATAATTTTCTTTACTAGACATAATTGTTGAGTATGGTTTCCATTCATGTCAAAGGAGTTCATTAATGACAAAGGAAATGACATGACATGTATGATGATGCGACATCTATGATGAGATTTCAAAGTCATATGATGATTCTCTAGTGCACTCATGAAGTCATCTCTACGATTTGACACCATTTTGTAAAAATATGGCAGCTTGCTAAAACTCTTAATGAAACTCTAAAAATTGACTAAGTATAGGAAAACCAGAGTTCATTAATGACAAATGAATAGAAAAGGAAGTGATGACATGGCATGTGGCATGTGGCACGTGTGATGAGGTTGCAAAGTCATATGATGGTTCTATAGTCCTCTCATTAAGTGTGACTATTGCAATTTGACACAATTATGTAAAAGTATGGCAACTTGTTGAAACTCTAGTTGAAACTCTAGTTGAAACTCTGAAAATTTGACAAAGTATAAATTCTTCTTAATCTGCCTATGGGGCCCCTGTAAAATACATGTCATATTCTATATTTGATTAATTAAATGATTCTGAGGATATAGAAATCTAGATTACTTTCTTGTGCATCTAACCATATTATTGGTTTGTTAAGACAGTCTCCGAAGGTGAAGTTATTAGTCTACCAAAAGTGCTTTCTGGCATGATTTGCACGGTTTCAGTTCTGGTAAATGTTCTAAGTGGCCTTACTAAAATGGCCACCATATTTGGTAGGATACTAATAAAATTTTAATGAGACCATAAGGTTTTATCTTGTTGATGTGTGCATTTGACCATGGTCTCAGATCCCCTAAAACATGCTCGAAGAAAAAGTTACAGGTCTTCCAAAATGAGGTTTCAGACTGTTTTGGGAAATTTCCTGAAAATTGATTAAGTATTGAAAAATCAGCCTAAGTTGCCCTAGTAAAATGTCCACAATATTTTGTAGGAAACTAATAAAAATAATATGAGACCATAAGGATGTATCTTTTTGATGTGTGCATCTAACCATGGTCTTATTTCTCCTAAAAGGTGCATGAAGAAAAAGTTATAGGCCTGCCAAAATTGGCTTTCAGGTTGTTTTGCACAAGTTCATGAAGATGCACATTTCGATAATGAAGATATGCATTGGTCAAAATGTTTTAATGAAGGGACATAATGATGAAAAGACACAATGGTTCAAATACATGATGGAGTAAGTATTTAAACAGAACTTCGAAGTGTAAGAAACGTGTCTTAGTAATCCAGATCAATGTAACAACAAGAGAAGATAGAGACCAATGAAGTGAAGAATAATTAGTAACATAATTGAAGAAAAATAACAAATTAGGGTGGTAGGGTGGTGCTAGGGAAAGATGCAATCTTGCAAGGGGGTTGTAGCCTCCTTCAAGTAGTGGCTGGAAAACAGGATGTTGTAGCATCCTTGTCTGTTGGAGCAGTCATAAACTAAGGTGTCGTAGCATCCTTTAGTTGTAGATTAAAAATTGGGGATCGATGTCTCCAGCAAGTTGTAGCGTGCAAACACAATTCTAATATAATTTTGCAGTTATAGAAAGTGTTTATGGTTTTCCAAATTGGTCTTCCACAATAAATGTTTTGTTTTGGGTATCTTGTTGATTCTGTGTTTTAATGAATAAGTCAAACGTTATTTTAAATTGTTAAAAAGTTTCCAATACTGATTCACCCCCCCCGCCCCACCCCCTCTCTTAGTATTGTCCAATATTCCAACAAGAATTACTCAAACAATTGAAATTAAAGAATTCATTGAAATTTACTATGTACAAATTATAGTCTAATATATTATTTTCCTCTCCACGGATGTTGTTTAAAATATTTTTATCTTTTAAAAATATTTCCCCAAAGTTTTAAGAATTCAATTGATACTGTTGAGCTAATATGTTTATGTTTTGAATCTATTGTGCATGTATTGTGATGTAATATGTGGATTTGATACCATGTTGTGAATATTCCATTGATATTCTTGAGTTAAACTAGTAGGATGTCTAGTAGGAATTAGAGCATGCAAATCTAGCCATTTTGTGTCAGTTGCACTAAGGGTGAAGAAGAATGTTGGTGTACCTTGTTGATTGATCATATTTGTGAGTTCAGCTCTACTTTTGTTCCAATACGAGCATGTTCCACATAATGAAGATGCAAACCTTGCGACCCGGTCACCAATTTTGTCATCAGGAATGTCTGGCAATTGGTTAACAAGCTCAATTTTTTTGGAGGTAATGTATCTTCAAGATTAATTTTGACAAAAACAGATGCAGTATTATTACTTCGATGACACATAATTAGATTGTATATGCAGTACCAGAAGCAAGGATGTTGGCCAAATCTATTTTCATGATAGTGAATGAGGCGAAGTGCATATTCGTGCATGTCAAATTCATGAATGCATGGTTGTTTAAGCATTGATACACCTATAGGGAACAAGGTTGGAAAATCCATGGAAAGAAGTTCTTTTGTGTTGTACACATTTATAGGGGAGATTCCTATAGGGGGCCAATCAATGGAAGGTGGTAGTGGGATATTTGGTATGTGTAACAAGTGTCTAGTTTCTTCAACCTCAACTCTAGCATTAGTTTGTGTTGAAATAAATGAGGGTTATAATTCATAGCGTTCAAATGAATTTGGTTGTTGAACTGTACAGGATAATATTTGCTGAAGAGATAATGTCCATTGAAATAAGAGGTAAAGAAGCTAATCCAATTGGGTTGATTTGTACATCCTTGTAGTATGGGTCGTTTGCCATTTTGTATTGAAGGGAAGCAAGAACACGTGTTCGACTAGCAAATTGTTCATATGGTTCTTTGCATAGTTTCATTTGTGAACAACAAGGATGTCAAGTTATGATATTAAATGTGGTAGGTATGTGGCAATAATGGAAATGTCTTCAGGGAAGCAGATAGTATGGCTAGAATATTTATATTTACCACCATGAGCATGTGTGACTTGTAAGATTGGGTTAGCATGACTAATGAGCATTTCTTCAACTTGTGTAAGTACTATAAGGACAGGTGGTTGGATGCTTGGATCTATATTGTTTTCCAATGAAAAGCAATGGCCTTTTCGTTCTAGAATATAACGAGAACAAGTGTATGCACCATGGAAATTTTTTGTTACAATACCAGGGTAACATTCTTTGCAAATTGAGTAGACATGCATATCATACAGTTGGTCCATTTTTTTATGAAATCGTTCATGTGCATCATTCAATAAGTTGTTAGATGGATTTAGCATAGGGGATGGAAGTAAAGGTCTCTTGGGAGGTTGGGAAAGAGAAATTGAAGAAGACATATCCACAGGTAGATGAGTAGCTTTGTAAAGAAGACATTGTTTCTTGTTGTTTTTATCTATGTTCTATGCATATACAACTCTTCTTCATGCACTGGCTTGTTCATTGTCATGAGTCGACATAATTCCTAGAAGAAAACCATAAACTTGTTAAAGACTTAGAATCTTTGATTGCTGGCAGCGACACATTTTCTATATGTATTAACTGCAAATTATGGAGATATAAAGCAAATGTTAATTGATTGCATATTGGGAACTAAGAATGTACCTTAAAATAATATTTATGGAGTAAGTATTTTTTTTCAAGTCCTATCTTGAAAATTGTAAGAAAGTAACAATATAGAATAACAAAGTGTAGTATTAGAAAGGATATATGAAAAGAAACATTAAATGTAATTATTGTTCTATACAGAAGAATGAAAAGTTGTGGTAAGAAACAAGAGAACAAAGTTGTTTATTTTATAAATAAACAAAATAGCAAATTAGTATTGTATTCAAAAGTTACCATATATGTTGCATCAACAATTTAGGTAAAAAATGTTAAGTGATATCTTGTATAGTTGAATTATGAGATTGCAAAATAGAATTTCTATAAGGAAGTTAAAAAAAAAATACCATGCTATGGTGAACTATGAAATAAGGACTTAAAATTGAGAATTGAAAGCATTCATTCCAGACAATAAAGAATGCTTAAGTATCGGTTAAAAAAAACCTATATATTTAAATGTCGACCTGAAATTGTTGATTATGTGTTTTCAACCATGACAATTACAACTTTTAGGCATGCAATTCCACAGAAGTTATTTCCTCTAACTGAAAGAGTAAGAAGTAATTGTTTGTTGCATATCCTTCATACTATTTCAACAATTGATGTTGCTTCAGTTGAGAGAAGACACATGTATTTTGCATAAATGCCCATGAGTTGGTTTGCATCATCATCAAAAGATATGACACCATGAAGGTACCCAGTGACATATTCCAAGTCAACCTTTAGTATGTATCGGTAGTCACATTCAAGAAACTCCCCATCACATTTACCACAATGCCAAATGTCTCCAACTTTGTGGGAAATGTTTTTCATGCATTGTATACCATCAACAAAAAGAGGGCATGCAAGGAAATGAAAGCCATCCATGTTAACATCTATGATGGTTGCTACAAGAGAGTACCAAAAAAGTTTTGCAGATGGTTGAAGAGTTTGTATCTCATTGATGGTAATGATTTTACGAGGAGTGGAATGAGAGGCATTGAATTTTCAGCTCAAAGATGGTGATGCTGAATGAAATCCATTGTCATGAAACCATTTTTAGAAAATTTAAGTTTCTTCAATCTTTAGGTTTATAAAAATAGTAGTGTTGGAAATAGTCCCAACAATTTTTCCATTAAAATATGTAACACGGTCACCTTTGATTGCTACAACTGGAGGAGTAGGTAAACTATGAAGGTTGGAAAGGTTGGATCCTTCAATTTGGAAATGTTGTCCCCAAATTTTTATGTCAATACTATATCCTGACATGTCATAGAGTCCAATGTTGCACCTAATAGCCTCAACTCCATCTCATTTTCGTATCGTGGATGTAGGTGAAACTGAAATGACAAGTCCAACAAGGTCAACCATGGAATTGACAGGTATAGTTTGAATGTCCTAAATAGTTTTAAAGTTAAATAAATATAAAGGTATTAAGGGGTATTCATCTAAGCATGGTTGGATGGTTGATGAGGAACCTAGGAAAATCTCATTATGGCTTTTGAAATTGTTGAAAATTGGATTGGAGCCTTTTACTATGCCATTTGATACTATGTATACTATTCCTATTTGTATTTCTTCATACAAAGATAGTGTCAATTCATTGATTGCAGATATATGTATTTCATCATGTGAAGCATTAACAAGGTCAAATCCAAACACTTTTCTAGACCCTCATTGGTTTCCATATTCATGTATGTTTGTCTTGGTAATAACTCGACTTTGAATGTTCCAAAATTTGTTAGAAGAGGAGAGTGATGTGAATGGGATAGTAGATGTAGAAAAGGAAGGGTTTTCATTTTTTGAGATAGGGTTCACTACAACAGAGGAACTACTCTGCGAGGGAGAAGTTACAGGTAACTGGTAAGGTGCAGGATCTCCAATAATTGTTGCATCCATTGTGAAAACTTTGAGTGCAAGCAATGCGATAGTCCTGTGAGAATAAGCATGTTAGAGTTCAATGGGAGAGAAAAACATTGGATGCATGAACAAAGTGAAATTGATTAATTTGGAAAAAAAAATAAGGAAATTAAGCGTATGTTACATTATGTACAATGTTGCATGTACATTGGGTAACTTTGATCATAGTACCTTCTTTTAGCTATCCATTTTCTACAAAACTACTATATATAATCGGAAGCAATAGTTGATGCTTGTGAAGGTCGTTTGAGATAGAAATTCGGAACCGAATAGCTGACGAGTTGAGTGATTTAACTTGGTTTAGTGAGGAGACCTATACCAATGGGCAAAGGTTGACAACACCATGTAGCAAAAGTGAAATAGAATCTTTAGTTAGCATAGTCTCCATAACATGATGTTTATTTTTTCCTGTGGAATGAAACAGGGCATGAAAAAAAATTGCAATGTAACATATTCATGTGACCTAACTAAAATGCATATATAAAAAAAATCTTTGCATTAACTTATGCCATGAATCCGGTTATTTTTATTCATTATCTGTTATAAATATTAAATGTGTACTGTGACAAACATGGAACCACACCATATGGTTTTTCGAGCTTACAGAAGATATTATATCCGTTATAAAACAATTAGAAGAATAGCGCAGGCCTTCTGGTTAAAGGTTTTGATCTATTTTCTCTATGTTTTCTTGGGTGAAAGTTGGAAACCGAAAAGAAAACCAGAAGCTGAGATTAAAGCGTGCAACTAAAACTTCAGAAATAGAAATTTGGGAAAGTTTGGATTTGGTGTTTTCGGCTTCCGCATTCCGCATAGCAGAAAGCGGAAGTTGGAAAGAAATTTATTTGAACTAAAAATGTATCGAAGTTCCGCATTCTGCATTTCGTACTTCAGAAAGCAGAGGAAAAAAATTGCGAAGAAAAACATCAAAGCTTTTATTTCCGCATTCCGCAGTGTGGAAACTGGAAGTCGGAAAAATGAGAAAAATAAAAAAAAGTGACAAAGACTTTTTTGGCTTCTGCATTCCACATGGTGGAAGGTGGAAGTCAGAAAGCATGAAAATTTAATTGCAAACATGTAAGTTCCGATTTTCGCATTTCTCACAGCAAAAAGCAGAAGTCAGAAAGAAATAAATGAAAATTTTGGAATCCGCATAGGTGGAAGTTGGGAATAGATTTCCTCAATGAGTTGAAAAAAATGGATTCCCGCAATCCACACTCCAGAAAGCGCAATGTGAAAGGCGGAAGTGCTACCTAAGCTCTACTTATATAAATAATTCTTATTATACTTTCTTACTCCTATTTTTATAATTTATTTTAAAGACTTATTAACTTGTTTTTTTAGTTGAATCAACTTCCTTTTCTTAAAAAGAAAAAAATATTATGCAAAAAAATTGAATAATATAAGAATTATACAATTGTAAATTTCAAAAGTTTCATATTGTTGAGGATTTAAATCCGTCAAATTTTCCTAATTGTAAATTTCAAAAGTTTTATATTGTTGAAAATTTAAATTCGTCAATTTACTGTGGACAAAGTTTCTTATATTTGAACTAAAATAGTATCAAAGTTTCGCATTCCGCAATGTAACATATTCATGTGACCTAACTAAAATGCATATTTAAATAATAAAAAAATCAACCCATGTGACGTTTTTAGTTCATTTTTATTTTTGAATATGTTATATGTTATATGTTAAATTTTAGTTTGGTGTCTTCGGCATCCGCATTCCGCACAGCGGAAAGAAATTTATTTGAACTAAAAACGTATCGAAGTTCTACATTCCACATTTTGTACTTCGAAAAGTGAAAGAAAAAAATATTGCGAAGAAAAACATCAAAGCTCTGATTTTCGCATTTCGCAGTGCGGAAATTGAAAGTTGGAAAAATGAGAAAAATAAAAAAGCAACATAAATTTTCTAGCTTCCGCATTCCTCACAGCAGAAAGAGGAAGTCGGAAAGCACAGAATGTTAATTGTGAACATGTAACTTCCAATTTCCGCATTCCTTACAGTGGAAAGTAGAAGTCGGGAAGAAAGAAATGTAAATTCTGTAATCCGCATAGGCGGAAGGCAGAAGCCGGGAATAGATTTCCTCGATGAGTTGAAAAAAATGGATCCCCGCATTCCGCACTACGGAAAGTAGAATGCAGAAGGTGGAAGTGCTACCCAAGATCTACTTACATAAAGAGTTCTTATTATTCTTTCTTATTACTATTTTTATAATTTATTTTACAGACTTATTTAACTTGTTTTCTTAGTTGAATCAACTTCGTTTTCTTAGAAAAAAAAATTATTATGCAAAAAGAATTGAATAATATAAAAATTACATAATTGTAAATTTTAAAATTTTATATTGTTCAAGATTTAAATCCGCCAAATTTTTCGTAAATGTAAATTTCAAAAGTTTTATATTGATTAAAATTTAAATTTGTAAAATTATCGTGGACAAAGTTTCTTATATTTGAACTAAAAACGTATTGAAGTTATGCATTCCGCATTCCGTACTTCGAAAAGCGAAAAACTGAGGAAAATAAACTTGCGAAGAAAAACATCAAAGTTCCTATTTCCACATTCCGCAGTTCGAAAACCAGAAGTCGAAAAAATGAGAAAAATAGAAAAAGGGACAAAATCTTCTCTGGCTTCTGCATTCTGCACAGCGGAAAGCAGAAGTCGGAAAGCACGGAAAGGTAATTACAAACATGTAACTTCCGATTTCCACATTCCGCACAATGGAAATCGGAAGTCGACAAGAAAGTTTGATTAACGAAAAATGAAAATTATGGAATCGACATAGGTAGAATCTGGAAGCCTATAATAGATTTCCCAGATGAGCTAAAAAAAAATGGATTGTCACATTCTACACTACGGAAAGCAGAATGCGGAAGGAGGAAGCACCCACTGTTATAGTGTCCTTGTAGCTTTAGGCTAAGTTCCTTACCTAAAAAAAGTGCATTATAAAAACTGATACCTATCATTTTATTGACATAGCATGAGTATTACACCATTGTGAAGCCACATAACCGATACAAGTCACAGTCCTATTGCAACAGAGCAGGAGTTAGAGTCATTTAAAAGAGAGGAAGGGTCTTTCACCATCTCATAAGCAACATTTTCATTTAGCCTAAAAACTGATACTTATCATTTTATTGAAATAGCATTAGTATTACACCATTATGAATCCACATAACCAATACAAGTCACAATCCATTTGCAATAGAGCAGGAGTGACAGTCAATTAAAATAGAGCAAATGTGTTTCAACATCTCATAAGCAACATTTTCATTTAGCCTAAAATCTGATACCTATGATTTTATTGACAAAGCATGAGTATTACAACATTATGAAGCCACATAACCAATACAAGTCACAGTCCTTTTGCAACAGAGTAGGAGTGACAGTCAATTAAAACAGAGCAAGGGTGTTTCACCATCTCATAAGAAACATTTTCATTTAGCCTAAAAACTGATACCTATCATTTTATTGACATAGCATGAGTATTACAACATTATGAAGCCACATAAACAATACAAGTCACGGTCCTTTTGCAACAAAGCAGGAGTCACAGTTAATTAAAACAAAGCAAGGGTGTTTCACCATCCAATAAGCAACATATTTATTTAGCCTAAAAACTGATAGCTATCATTTTATTAACATAGCATGAGTGTTACAACATTATGAAGACACATAACCAATACAAGTCACTGTCCTTTTGCAACAGAGTAGGAGCCACAGTGAATTAAAGCAGAGCAAGGGTGTTTCACCATCTCATAAGCAACATCTTCATTTAGCCTAAAAATTGATACATATCATTTTATTGACATTTAAAACACAAATAGACATATACATATATACCATGAGTTAAATAGACTTGTGGAACTTTAAAGACAGTAATAGAACCTGTTTGTAAGTTCAAATACGAGGAAATTTTTTTTCTACCACAATGAATATTCAAAATGTTTAAACAGACTGAAGGAATACCTGCAAATTTAACAAGGTGTGAAAACCTCTGTTGGAAACCGTCTAGTGTAAACAAATCGCAACAAAATCAATACAAGAAAAGAAAAGGAAAACAGTAACAAAATAGTGGTTACCTGAAGGTTTGTTTATATGTGCAAAGCAAAGGTGGTGTAGCAGCAAATGCTGTAAATCGATTATTCTAACAATACCTTGCAGATCGTCATAAGATGATCCAAAATTAAGATATAGGCCCATGTCTAAATCAAATGCCAAGGTTTCTTGCATTAATGGAGCAACAATGCATTGATGAAGAATTAATGTGGATGAAGGGACATAGGAAAAGTGTATTCCATCGACTGAAGCAGTAGTGAAATGAAACCACAACCAAATTGACCCCACAAATTGTGAGCCTAAATCCACAAAATCCCTCGAGAAAAAACTTACCTAAACCCACAAAAAATGTTGGACTGAAAATTTCACAAAATCCTGGGCATAAAATCTTCGCAACAAGTATGGAGAATTGAGAGAAATGAAATGCATGGAAGGACAGTGAAACCCTGTACAAAAAAATATTCCAGGACTGGTCCTTTAGGGAAATAGATAGAAGTCTAGTGAAAACACGCAAGCCACCTGTTAGAAAAATATGCTAAACACCAAGTGGGAAGAAGGATCCACAACTGGAAATCAATCCATCAATTCCATCAATCCATTAATGTACAGCACCAACCGTAACATAGAGGACACCTCCACTCTGCGATACAAAAGTTCCAGAATCGATATTGTAGAATCAGGGACCCAACTGAGTGCAGTAAAAAAAAATTGATTAGCATACGTGCATGAAAAAAAATGTAAGGACAATCAATCGATCATGCGCAACAACAGCTATCACGAGCGGCCATTTGGTTATCATGGAAATGATTTCCTTTGAGTGTACATGTTTGAAAGAGAAACCGATCCCATAGGAAAAAACTTAACCAAAAGAAACGACATAAAGGTCCTTCTTTTTGACATGTTGTCTATTGGAATTGATACATCCACAACTACTACGGAATGGCCAATGGTGGAAGAATCATACCGTGATCAAGAAACTGCAGAAGGAGATGGAGTTGGCTGTTAGAAAAATGCGGCCATGGAAATCCATCTATCACTCATTGTACATGGGAGACGAGGAATATTTTGAGACTGCGTCTCCATTGTGAAACGCCTTCGGCGTATTAAGAACATTTTATTTACACATTCATCACATGAAAATGAACTTTAATTTACATATTAATCAGTAAAAACTGGTGCTTTTGATCCATCGATCTCATTGTTGCAATTCAACTCATTGTATTCATAATTATCATGAAAAATGATAACAATTGACCATGATATTCACCTTATTTTCAGTTATCTCCTTCATCAATTTTCAAGTTATATATTTTTGAGTTGATGGGGAATCTAGCCAAATGGTGAAGGCATTTTATTTGTTAATAAATTAATAGATAAGAACCACCTCCTTTCTAATGAGATTATTGAGCTATTATAGCAATTTCGTTGGGATTAGTTCAACAATTTACTATTTTGGTGAATGGATGATTAATCCCATGAAATTGAGTATTTAAATTCATAATCTTTTAACTCATGTATGGCACTTTATCCTCCTTTCTGGTGAATGGGGCAGGTAAAATTTTAATGCAAATCCAAAATATTTTGTTTGACATGATGAGGAAAAATCTCATAGTAGAGGCATAATGGCATGGTTCCCTTTGTTTGTGTATAGGTAGTTGAATAGTTTTAAATGGAGGAGCAAACTCTACAATTTAGTGAAATAACACTAGCCTGCAAGAAATGTAAATTTTAATCCCTCTTTGACAAACTCATGGTATTGGAATTCTTTTAATTATAATATAATAATATATTTTTAAGGTCACCGCCAAGCGAGACACCAAATTGGTGTATGAGACCCCCTTGTTTGTGGGACAAAATAGCATGTGCGCTTTTCATCACCGCCTTAATTTCCATGGACTTCATGGCCGACCTTCTCAACATTTAGTAGATGGAAGTTTGCACATTTAGTAGATGCAAGCTTCCAACACTTTACTCCATTATGTAATCACAACGGCCATTGAACCAAAGAGACTCACTGAGTCTAAACTATACGTACTCTTGAATGGATTGGGTCATACAAGAAGATTACAACTTCACTTCATCCCTAGCTCTAGTGATAGCTTACTACATTGCCAACATTACTAGATCTTAGGCTTGCAAAATATTACAAGAAAGGATTACAAAGACAATATAGGTAAATTTCAATTCAATCATTCATAAAAATTCAAATAGTATTGGTTTTATATGACCTTATTTATCATTTTAGTACATACATTTCCATGATAACTCTTCCCAGCAAGCAAATAAGCTTTATACATACATGTTGTCCCATAAACACTGCGATGATACAAACTCCAAAAATATATGCAACTGTTAAGAGGGAAATGAGAACCGCATATTAGAATCTATAGAGATTCAATTAAATCATAACATGTTCTGATGATGGCAAAGGAAAAAGTGAACCAAATATTAGTATCTGTAGATATTAAATTCAATTTTAGAAGACATGTTTTCCTGCTATGAAGGGGTAAATACTATATGTGTACAACAAATACAAACAGTTACATTTTATATTGCCATATCAACTGCATGGATTTTGTTGGCTCTCATTATTCTCAATGCTAGTTTGAAATTACAGTAAATGAATCAGAGAAGAGACATAATTTCCCAGAAGTTGAGAGAGAGGATTACTTACCATAAGGAACTGAAAATCACTTTTAAAAGTAGTATTCTACAACAGACATTGATGAAAAAAACAACATAACAAAAGTTGTTGTGGCACTTGACACCTGCAAGAAAAGGATGTCGGTCCAAGCTAAATGTTTCTCGCACCTCTGTTAGCTTGGTCTTTGGGCCCTAATTATCCAAAAACAACTTCTGGGAGGCTCATTGATCGAATCCTTGTTGATTTAACTATGGGTCAGGTCATTTATGTGGTCGAGGGAGATAGAAAGAACATTTATGTTGTTGAAGCTACCTGTTGAGGCACATGTTGATATTTTCAATCGGGCTTGAAACATTTTATCTTCTATTTATTGATTAGTAGTGGAAGGATGATGGAAGTACCACAAAACCCATTGTTTATAGATAAAAAATATCGATCAACACCCCAATGAGGTTCATGTCCTGAAAGGTTATTTTTTACGTCGTAGATAACATGCTCGAGAGTGGTCCTAATCACCTAATTAGTGAGTTCAGGAAGTAGTATGGCTAGGATTCCTAGAAAGGACGTAGATATGCAAGTCCTAGTTATAGGCAAGTCTCTCAACACTCAGTGAAACTTATATATGCAAATCCTACTGCACTTGTTTATACTATTTATGTTGTGTCCATTCAGAAGGAACATTGATTTCAGTAAAATAAAGGAGAATGGGTGTTTTAATTCCAGTGATAACCACCACGCTTTCAGTTTTAGCACACTGAGTAAGAGTAGGATGGAACGCAGGCATAGTAGTCATTAAATCCAAGGAAGAAGTCAAGAGAGAAGCAATAAGGAAGGTTTGTTAGATTTTAACATTTAAGCTAGCATTATATTAGGATCTTTAACTGAGAGAATAACAAGCACAACAATCAAACACAAGAGACAACGAACACAGTTTTTTTCCTCGAGGAAAACATAAATGGAGAAAACCCCTCAACTTCCTCAGAGATAGAATTAGCACCAAAAGTAAAACCCCAAAAATAGTAAGATGATCTCCCGATAGCAGTAGCCTCTTTCTTTCTAGCCCCAGCAACTTATTCTCCCTCAGCTATGTGCTACAACTGAGTGTGAGTGAGTGTGTGTTAAATAGAGAGACTCACTCTCTATTTATACTAATTCTCGACTTGACAATGACTCACTAGGGCCGAATTCACTAGGTGAGTCTAACAACCCTAGGGCCCTAAAACTATGGGGACTTTAATCCTTGAACAATAGGAGGGTTACCCACATTGAATTGACATGACTTGTTTACATTATAGAAACTCCCGATCGGAACATCAGGGCATGACATGACTCAATTAAATTACAAACACTTCCCGAAATAAACATCAGGGTACAATACATAAGAAATACAAGTAAATACATTCCGAAGTTACAATTACATCAACACTCCCTCTTAACTAGGAAGGTATTCTCTGAACACAATTTATCAACACAAGTCTTCTTCTCTGTATCATTTGGATCATCATCGGGTCCTCATCATCTTCAAGTCATCTTCATCTAGATCTGGATCATCACTGGATCTGGATCATCATCACTAGATCTGGATCATCACTCGATTTGGAACATCTCTGCTGGATCATCATCACGAGTGCTATCTCTTGATTATTCTCGTCATAGGAAGTTCTACAGAGCCAGCCCTTTTTCATGATGGTTGTAGGCCTAGCATCCATGTAGGTATTTTATAGCACTTATATCTAACCCTAAGTCAAAATGGACCACCCAACACTTATATATGATCATGTAGGAACCAATCCTATAATCATATCAGAAAGGCACACCCAGCGCTCACATCTAATCATGTGGGAACACATCCCATAACCTTGTCTGAAAGGCCCAACACTCACATTTGACAACCAATTTTAGAAAGGCCCAGCACTTACATTTTACCATGTGAAGAACCAATCCTCCATGCTGAAAGGGCTTTGCGCTTACATCTGATCATTTTATGAACCAATCCTACAATTTCCTCAGAATGGCTTTACACTTGCATCTAATCATTGTAGGAACCAATCCTACAATAGCCTTAGAATGGTTCTCCACTCATATCTGATCATGTAGGAACCAATTCTACAGTCACATCAGAATGGCCCTCGGTCCTAGATTGAGCTTTCCTGGTAACTAACTAGGTGCCTCCATTCCAAGAATGGGATTCAACGCTTATATTTGATCATGTAGGAACCAATCCTATAGTCACATCAGAATGGATCAACACTCACATCTATCATGGAAGGAACCAATCCTCTCACCATGACAGAATGGATCAGCCCTTATATCTGACCATGGAAGGAACCAATCCTTTCACCATGTCAGAATGGCTCACTGACTCATCACTTCCCTTTGGAGGGAACCTTGATTTGGAGAACACTAAGCTTCTCCCTGAAGTACTCAAACTTCACTCTAGCTAATAGCTTTGTCAACACATCAACTATCTGTTCATCCATTGCAACATACTGGAGCTTCACTGCCCCCCTACGCACCATATCCCCGATATAGTGATACTTGATCTCGATATGCTTCGACTTGTCATGGAACACCAGGTTCTCCGACAACTTCACACAACTCTGGTTGTTGCAATGTATACAAGTAGCATCCAACTAGAGATCAAATAAATCAGATAGTAGCTTATTCAGCCATACTACCTCACAACTAGTTGAACAAGCTGCGACATACTCTGCTTCAGCTATACTCAGTGCAACATAGGATTGCTTCTTGCTAAACCAAGAGATCACACCTAATCCCATACTGAAGCAACACCTTGAAGTGCTCTTCCTATCGATGGCACTACCTGCCTAATATGAATCAACATAAAACTCCAGGTTAATCTTCTAATTTTCCTCATACTTGAGCCCATAATCAACTATACCCCTCAAGTACCTCAAAATATGCTTTGCAGCAATCAAGTGAACATGTCTTGGATCTATCAGGAATTGGCTCAAGGTGTTCACAACAAAGCAAATATTTGGTCTCGTCTTTGTCAGGTACATCAAGGACCCAATCATCTGACGATACATCATAGCATCACTCAATATCTTCAGGTTCGATGCCATAGGTGTGGTCATGGCCTTGCAGTCCATCATCGCAAACCTCTTCAGGATCTCTACTGCATACTTCCCTTGTCCAAGGGAGATTCCATTCGCATTTTGCCACACCTCCATGCATAGAAAATAGTGCATCATACCCAAGTCCTTCATTTTGAACTCGACAACAAGCTTCCTCTTCATATTAGTAATCAACCCATCCATACTTGTTACAAACAGATCATCTACATATAGTAGGAGTATCACTGGGTTGCCATATTCAATCTTGTAGTAAAGGTTGGAATCTACTTTAGTTTTGGTAAATCCCAAACTGGATAGAAAGCCATCAATTCTATCGTACCATGTCCTGGGTGCCTGTTTCAAACCGTATAGGGATTTATTCAATATACACACATGAGACTCCCTGTCATGTGTCTCAAAACCAAGTGGCTTCTCTACATACACTTCCTCTTCCAGTACACCATTCAAGAAAATAGTCTTGACATCCATTTGGTGTATCTTCCATTTCATTACTATAGCCAGAGCAAGCAATGATCTGATGGAAGTGTATCTGGCTATAGGTGCAAAGGTTTCTTCATAATCTATTCCTTCTTTCTATGAGAAGCCATGAGCCATGAATCTTGGTTTATATTTCTCTATGTTTCCATCTGTAGCATGCTTGATCTTGTAGATCCATTTGAAAGTTACAACTAACTTCCCTTTTGGTCTTGGGACAACATCCCAAACATCATTCTTCATGATCGATTGATACTCTTCGATCATAGCATCCTTCCATTCTTTCCTTTCTACAGCTTCTTCATAGTTGGAAGGTTCTTTATTGATAAATTCACATAATAAAGCTACATACCTGGAGTAGGACCTGGTCCTCTTTCTTTCTCTGTGATTCTATTCTGGAGCCCCATATCTTTCCACACCTTGGATAGCTTCTCGTACCCAAGCAGGTTTCCTCTTGTGAGGATTCTTCTCTATAGTTTCTTGAGGTTCTTCAAATTATCGATCTTCTTCGTGAGTTTCTTTGTTCATGGTTGTGTCATGAATTCTGGGTGCTTATGATTCTTCAGGATCTTTAGTAGGTCTCTTTCTGGATTTGTTGTAAATTGAGTCTTCGTCAAATGTTACGTCCCTACTGATGTTGATATTCTTGAATCTTGGGAAGTATATTCTGTAAGCCTTCAAGCTTTCAAAGTATCCCACAGATATACCCTTCTTTCCTGAAGGATCTAACTTTTTCCTCTTTTCTTTTGGAATGTGTATGTATACTAGACAACCGAATATTTTGAGATGGCTGACTTCTAGTTTCTTACCGAAAAAGGCTTCTTCAGGTGTCTTTTTCTCGAGTACTATGTGTGGAGTATGGTTCTGTACATACACCGTTGTTTTGGTAGATTTTTCCCATAGATGCATGGGAAGATATTGATCATGAAGCATTTCTCTTGCATCTTCCATGATCGTTCTATTCTTCTTTTCTGTAACTCCATTCTGTTGTGGATTATATGGAGTGGATAACTCCCTCTTAATCTCTGAATCTTTGCATAACTCTTTGAATTCATTTGATGTGAATTCTCTGCCATTATTTGATCGAAAGGTCTTGATATTCCTTTCTGTGTGGTTCTCGATCAAGGCTTTGAATTCCTTGAACTTGCTGAAAACTTCATCTTTGTTCTTCATAAAGTATATCCATGTCTTCCTAGAAAAATAATCAATAAAAGAAACATAGTATACTTACCCACTTAAAGAACTGGATGGCATTGGACTACATACATCGGAGTGAATTATTTCCAAGATTCCTTTTGCTTTGCTTTTGCTACTTGGAAATGTCTTCTTTGTGTTCTTTCATTTCGCACATCCTTTGCAGACTCCTTCCCATTTTGCTTGAATTTTTGGAAGACGTTCAACAACTTTGCTTGCAAGTGGTAGTGCTCTGTAGCGCACATGTGCAAGCCTTATACACCAAAGTTCATTTGGATCTACTGTTTCATGGACCAAATCTTTTTCTAGATGGCCCTTCAATTTGTATAATCCTCCTTCTTGTTCTCTAATTACTATTGCATTGTCAATAGTCTTTCCTCTTGGCCACATGAGGACTTGTCCATCTACAAATGCAACCCTCATGCCTTTTGCATTCAGTGTCGATATGGAGATAAGATTCTTCTTTAGTCCTGGTACAAACAAGAGATCCTTCATTTTCATAGACTTTCCAAAGTGTAGCTTGTAGGAGAATTCACCACTACCTTTTATGGGATATTGGTAGTCATCCCCAAGTTTCACCTTATAGGGTGAATTATGTTCAAATAGTTTCTCAAAAGATTCCTTGAATCCTGTCATGTGTTTGGAAGACCCATTGTCAATAAGCCAATCTTTGCTTCCATGAGTGACAGTTCCCGTGAGAGCAGAGATCAGAACATATTCTTCATCACTTGAAGAGTCTTCACTTTCTTGTTTTACTTTCTTCCTGGGAGGATCATCATCCTCACCAATGTGAGCATGATGTCTTCTTTTGGAGTTCTTCTTCTTCTTGGATCCACTCTTATTCATGGGACAATTTCTAGCAAAGTGTCCTCTTTCATCACATGTATAACATCTGATTTTGGATGGATCCCTTTTTACAAAATTATCTTTCTGATGAGAATGCTTACCTTGGTGATGATGATTTTCCCTTTTGCCTTTCTTGGAGTGTACTGTGAGAGCTTGATCTTCACTTCCCATCTTTTATTCTCGAGCTTCTATTCAAGATTCTTCTTGTGAACATTCTTCCCACAGTCTACTGAACTTGATTAGTGTCTTCCTAGCATAGATTCCTTGGATAAAACAATCCCATGACCTAGGGAGACCATTCAAGGTTGTCATCACAATTTCTACATTCTCCACTTCTTCATCTACTACTTCAAGTTGTTCTTTGATCTAGGATACCCTTGTGAAGTATGACTGGATGGTCTCCTCATTCTGTATCTAAACATTCTTCAATTGGTTCCTTAGAGTCATCTTCTGATTTATGTTCTTCCCTTCAAATAGTTTGGTTAGGGCATCAAACATAGATTTAGGTGTCTTGAGGGAGGAAACCTGTGGTATGAGGTGATCCTTGATTGAATCAGCAATAATCCTCTTTTCCATAACCAACTTCTTCTTATGTAAGGCCTTAGCCTCATCTTCCTCTAGAACTAGAACCTCCTCATTGATGTAGGAGTCCAACTCATTTTCTTCTAGGACCAGGGAGATCCTATACTTCTAGGCTCATAAGTTATCATATCCCTCAAGATTTTCATCAAGCTTGGTATGATCAGATATCTTAACTGAGAAACTCAAATGGAAATACAAAATATTTATATCTTACTAGGTCAAGATGTCGGATTTGGATTTGGAGCTGAATTTCTGCAGTGCTGGTTCAGGAGCAAATTAGGGTTTTACTTTCCCAAAGTTCTATCAAACCAAATGATTTGATCGTAATCTATAAAGTTTTATTTTGAGGAGGAGATCAATCCAAGCCTGGGCTCACTCAAAAATTCCACTTTTGTGGAAAGCCCTAATTTTCGACAGCAGTGTCGGGTCCAAAACTGAAAGAGCTCAGAATCAGATTCTATTTCAACAGAAAGATGCGCCCTAGGGAGGAGAGTTAGCCCAACCTTCTTTTCCTAAAAATATGTGGAGAGGGATCCAAAAAGTAGGAATCCCTAGTTCCCGCAGCTACATAGTGTCTTCTTCTCAAGTTAGCTATGATCCCATGTTATATTTTAACATTTAAGATAGCATTATATTAGGATTTTTAACTGAGAGAATAACAAGCACAACAATCAAACACAAGAGACAATGATCACAATGTTTTTCCTCGGGGAAACCATAAATGGAGAAAACCCCACAACTTCCTCAGAGATAGAATCAGCACCAAAAGTAAAACCCCAAAAACAATAAGATGATCTCCCGACAGCAGTAGCCTCTTTCTTTCTAGCCCCAACAACTTCTTCTCCCTCATCTATACGCTACAACTGAGTGTGACTGAGTGTGTGTTAAATAGAGATACTCACTATCTATTTATACTAATTCCCGACTTGACAATGACTCACTAGGGCCGACTTCACTAGGTGAGTCTAACAACCCTAGGGCCCCGGAACCGCAGGTACTTTAACCCTTGAATAATAGGAGGTTTACCCACATTGACTTGACATGACTTGTTTACATTATAGAAACTCCCAATCGGAACATTGGGGCATGACATGACTCAATTACATTACAAACACTTCCCAAAATAAACATCGAGGTACAATACATAAGAAAGACAAGTGAATACATTCTGAAGTTACAATTACATCAACAAGGTTCAAGATCAATATGCCTATTGGGTTCTTACAAATTTACTACACAATGACTATAATTGAAATAAAACTTATTGTCATGATTGCAGAAATGAGAATTTTACTAAGCGAATGAAATTTCATTAAAATGGGATAAAATTCAATGAAAAATAATACATACCTTTTGAGATATGAATGCAATTGTATTATGTAGTGAAAGACTCCATTCTTACATAAATCAAGTTGAATTTTTAAGATGTGTACAATTTTCCCAAATGTATTTATAGATCATGATAAAGCCTTTCAAATGGCTCCCTTGCTACAACTGCCTACGAATGTTTTTTTTATTTAGGCTAATGGAATACTGCATGCAAGTTAGTTTTGGATATGATAACAGTCAATATTTCCATGCATGAATGCCAATGTTTTTTTCCAAATATCCACACCATTCATCATCTTTGCATTGATTCCTTTTCCAATTCAAGAATGCCACCTCTCACATCCTCCATGCCTACGATGCTCTGCTTCCTTGTCAACGATTATCTCCTATGATGCTCTGCTTCCTTGTCTACGATTATCTCTTGCAATGCTCTGCTTCCTTGTTAGTGATTATCTGATTGTTTATCCTTCTAAAATGGCTACCAAATTAACCATGGGTTACACAACATTGGCTCAACAAATTGTTCTTTTTACAATAGTATATTGTTCCACTACCTACAAGGTATGAAAGCATCAGTAAAAATAGATTCTCTGGTAGTTGTCCAATAAAATAACTTGCTAAAAAAGATTAATGCTTACATTGTTGGAATCCTTATTTGAAATGTTGTGGGAAGGGGTTTCAACTCTTGTCAACCTTTTTGAGTGAGTATACTGCTAAGACAAGCACAGATGTGCTTGCTTGGGACACAAAGATACTTGGCAGAAAAATGAAGTTTGCTTCCCTAGCATGTGATATGCCACATTGCACTAGCCTGCAACAAGTTTAGACTAGTAAATGTGGTCATTGAATAGAAAATATAATTGTTGTTAGGTTCAAATTTTAAATGGAAAGAAGTTAATTATTGTGGATTCTTAGTGGAGCACGAGGCAGACTGGTGGTGAAAGCAATTACAACACCAAAGGAATATCTTCCAATTCAAATCAATGGCTTGTATTTTCCACATTAGGAATTGATCCACACTTCAATGACACATCTTTTCTATGGTGGGAATTGATCCAAACTTGGGAATGGGATGCACCAAGAAGGAAAATATAATAGTTGTTATTGCATGCAACCAAAATCTAACATTTGTATTGTATACCAATTTAAATATAATTGACAAAGCTTGACACAGTGGAATTAGGTCGGCATTAATGTTATAAACAATTGGTTTGAGGCTAATAGTCATGGGATGATCCACACTTCAATGACACTTTTCCGTGGTGGGAATCCATCCAAATTTGGGAATGGGATGCACTAAGAAGGAAAATATAACAATTGTTATTGCATGCAACAAAAAACAAAAATTTGTATTGTATACCAATAAATATAATTGACAACCCTTATTGGGATGCATTGAATACGAGAGCAAGGATGTAAAAGAGGTTTCTTGTTGGCTTGCAAGTTTCCATCTCATATGATCTGAACCCTGATAAAGGTTGATTTCATTGGTGCTCCTTTATAGATACATTTTTCATTCGTTGACTATAGCGGCGACATATATCGACCAACATTTGTTCCAAATGCGAGAAGTACATCCATAAAAAATCTAAATCTCAAAACTACATCCATCAAAAATTCAAATTTTGTCTCTAGGTTCCACCCCATTGAAATTGTTCAAAGCCACTGGAGGGTGATAGACTGTTAGGAACTCTGATAACATTTGTATTCTGTGGACGATTATGGAAATTGTATTTCACTAACTTTCCATATCTCTTCGAGGCCATTAATATTAGGAGGTTCTCCTTCCATAAACCACGCCAAAGCTCACGTTATAATAAAATTAGATGGATGATCCATAAATCATGCTAAGGCTCATGTTACAGTTAAAAAAAATAGCTATTGTTCCATGGGGTCCAAGGAGAACGTCGAAAAGAAAATAGAAAAAACTATAAAATAAATTCATTGACTTTTGGCAGATCACAAAGTTTGAATCTACACAATTGCCTTGCTTATACAACCTTTTGCATTGAAAAATTCACTATATATCTTGCTTGAAATTGTTGAAAAACTCAAAAGTGAAAGGAAAAGTTTAAGAAGAGTTTAATGTTTGAGTTTTCTTCGCCTCATGCTACTTAATTTTCTCTCCACACTGTCGATTACATAAAGGGAGGTGTTGTCATGTCAAAGAGATCCTATTGGAAGACGGGAAGAATCATCCCATAGACAGAGATTGTAGATGAGTGATGCATAATTCCGTTGCCCCCTGCCGGCTCGTTTACTTGCACTAGATGGTCGTGCTGCTTTAAATCAAACGATATCGCAAGATCCAGGCCTAGGGGCTCGATTGATCTGCACATGCTTACGATAGGGACTTCGCCACCCTGTGGCACTTGTTAAACAAGAGTTCTTTCCGTTATAATAAAAATCCATATGTACTATAACTACATATTTTCAACGGCACTCAAATGGAATAAATTACAAAATGAATAGTAGATAAAGAGTGTCTTCCTAAAGGTAGATAATTAAAAAAAAAAATTTGATTATATATAAAAAGATTTTAAATAAAATAATTTTAATAATAGTTTTGTTGTTGTTTATGTAAAGTTTAAAATATGGGGATAATAAGATATAACTTTATTAATATAAAAACATCACCATATTAGATCACATTAGATTGAATAATTTTAGCATTTAAAATTAGACATAACATGATAATAATGATCAACATGGAATATATACAATGCAAGTTTAATGATGTTATTGAATTAGGTAAATGAATATTTAGAAATCCAATTTTAACGTGAAAACTAGAAATTGATGAGACTATCAAATACACATATTTCTCATATGAAAGCCAACCATGCCATCAATAAGGTCAACTAAATACATGAAAGTGTTGAAAAGAAATCAAAAAGTGAGAAAAGTCAAATGACATGTGTAAGTCGAACCACCAAATATGATCAAATGAAAACCAACCCAAAGAATAAGTAGTGTAGAGAATGAGAAATCAAATAAAGAAAGCCATGAAACCACCTTGAAATCAAGCAAGATAAAAGGAAAGCTAACCAAAAGAAAGTAAAAGTTAAGTATTACGAAATTTACATGGGGGGGCCTTTTGATTTTGCAAAAATCAAGGGGAGTTGTTGGGGTGGCACAAGAACCTATGGGTGCGAACAAACTTTTTTCAACACTTGAGTCAAAGAAGTATTAAAAGAAGTTTGCATTGTTTAACGATTGAATGGTTCTTGGGTGGAACGACATTTGTTGCATATCATAGAAACAAAATAGTTCGCTGCAATTCTCAAAATATTCGCTGCATGCCAAAATCCTTTGTCGATGTTAAAAGTACAGTTTGCCTAGATAAGTTAAAGTGTTTGGTGTATCTTTCTCTATTTGAAATTTATTACTTCCCATATTTTTTCTTTATAAATGACCTATAACCTAGGTGAAGTACATAAGCATAAATACCAATTCTCACTAATGCTTTTAATAGTTATTTACACCTTGGAAGATGATCAAAATACATCTTTTTACATGTTAAGTCCTTATGACGTATAAGAAGTATATTAACATAAATATCAATTTTCACTAAGGCTTTTATTACTTATTTACACTTTGGAAAATTATCAAAAAATATATTTTTACATGTTAAGTCCTTTATCATTGATCTAGATTTCATTATTATTCTTTTTTTTTTAAATCTTATAATTCCTCTTATTATAACACATTCATTCATTTGTGTTAATACTTTTTTATTATGAACTTCTAAACTTTAGAAAATGCCTTGGATATGTTGTTTTAGTTTGATCAATCATAATAATTATAGATGATTGGTTGCATATTATGATCAAGATATTCTTGAATTTTTTTAAATGTAAGTTAATTAAAAATGCAATCTAACCTTTCCTTATATACTTAATGATTTTTTTAGTTTTCATTATTCTAAGTTGTTAATAATCTTATGGAAGCTTGGTGAAATAGAAAAAATATTTAGTTATATATCTTTTAGAAGATGTTAAAAGTTATTTTTATGGAAGCTTGGTGAAATAGAATGCCACTTAGTTGGACGAACAACTCATATAGAAGATAATAGTTTTATATGTTTTTGTAATTCATCTCCAATGGGGTATAAAGGGTTTATAGGGTGTTATATTAATAAGTTATTTTAATTATTTTATTGTAAAGAATTAATTGTTTAATAGCCTAATGATGCTAGCATTGGTAAGTAAGTTATAATCTAAGGTCCATCATTAAGGGTGTGTCAATGCATCCATATAATCTAAGGTAACTTATAAACAATTATCTTGATACAAAGAGTGTGTCAATGCAGCCGCTATGTTGGGAAATCAATAATAAGGGTACCAATTCAATAAGCCTAACAATTAAGAACATATTTTCTCTCTTTGAAAACATTGATTTAAATCCAAGCACATTTAAATAAACTTTCGAGTATACGGCTATTGCATCCAAGCACATTATATAAATTAAAACAAAACATAAAGTTATTGCATGCATAAAATGCATGTCTTGTTGGCAAGACATGTCAAGTCCATAGAACAACAATTTGAATAACAATGTAAATTTGAACTATGAACAAAAACATATCCATAACCACTTTTATTGATTAATATAAAAAGTGTAAGAAAAGAGAGAAAATTGGAAATAAAGAAAGCATGTATCCATTGTAGTCAATCAACCTTAAGGAATGTCACAAAAATAGAAGTTTGCATTCAATCACAGACCAACAATGGAGAATGGTACATGTCCATTGTCTTTAAATAAAGTCCAATAGAAATTCCATAAACTATAAAGTCAAATTTATATAACAGTTCTATGTTCTAACCCTAGAATCAAAGAAAACAATCTTATTCACATACCAATGTGTTCTTGATTCATATGAAATGTGTCAGTGGCCAATGTTTTCAAGAATGGCATTTGATCTTCTATCCACAATTTCCATTGGCGATTCTTGGTCTTTTTCATAGTCTTCACTAGTTTGAACTACAATCGGACCACTATGACTAAATGACTGTACTGAGCACATATAACATCTAGCTCGTAGTCTTTAAAAATAATATGGTCATTACATTTCTTTATTTCAACAAAGAAACGGTCCCATTAAAACCATTGAACCCACTTCATACGTATAATTTGACAGATCCTTAAAGTTTTGCAACAACGTGCTTTTTGCCCCAGTGCATCTCAATAAATAATAATGCACTTTTTCTATATTATCTACTCATGCAATGACAAAAAATACATCACATTCTCTAACCAAATAGGAAACACGATCATAATCCTCGTCAATCACAACCACTTCATTATCGCGCTCTTCATTTGTGATATTTCCAAATGGGGGCAATGGTGTCAATTCTTGGTGTATCCATGGTTTGATATATTTGTTAGTTTGGTTTTGACACTCATCAAATGACTCTACATCATCAATACATGCAATACATAAGCAAGAGTATTTTCGTTTCTTTATTGCGTGTATATTTGCCATTTTTTTACTCCTAATGGAGTGTAAACCCCTTTTTTAGGGATTGCAACATAATTATATGGCATTGATCTATCAACATGGCCCATTGCAATATTCTAGAAGAACCTGTTCAAGATAAAACCGTAACTTGTGCACATCAAATTTCACATTTAAAAACAATTTATTAAACTTTTTTAAAAATAAACATACTTGGCTACATATAAACATAGTAAATAATTGCATTTGAAAACATTAAGGGTCATTGAAACAATTACATACCTTCTCACATTAGCCATCTAATCGTTGAATTCATGGCTTAAATTTTGCTTGCACCAATTAACAACCACTAGTGGAAAATGAGAGATTAGTGACCAGGAGACCAAAATTTTTGGTCACCACAGTTTTTTTGAAGGGATAAATGACCAAAATTGATAAATTTAAGTGAGATAACTAAAAAATACCAAGATAAATGACCACTTTTGGTCATGGGATAAAAACCAACTAAAAACGACCAAGATAAATGACCAAATTTGGTCACAGGATATCTAGACTAAAAATGACCACATAACAATTGGTCATTTATTTGGTCATTTATAGTTCACTCTGGCAATAAAAAAAATTCTCAATTGTTTTTCCCTCTCAAATCAATTGTTTGTTTTTCCCTCTCAAATCAATTGTTTCACCCATTTTTGGACATGGGAAGCCAATGAGCAAAGGCAAATTCTTAGAAGCTAGATCCAAAGGGAGGAAGAAAAAATGAAGGAGGATATCCTGAAGAGTCACCTCACATTGAAGGTAGCGGGTCTTCTGCTGCTTGCCATTGCATTAGTTGGAAGCATAAAGGAAATTGGGAAGGGAAGTGACACATTTGAACTCTCCTCCTTTACATTCCAATCACTAGTACAAAAGCGCGGATTTTTCCACGGAGGTTTTCCACGTTTTTAACTTTTTGGTGTAAAATCGGAAGCAACATGAACTAGGCGTCGCTGTATCCACGCCTGTCCGTCGCTGTATCCACGGCTAAAAAGCTAGACGTCGCTGTATCGACGGCTAAAGAGCTGGACGTCGTTGTATCGACGTCTATAGCGACGGCACCGTCAAGTTGACCTTTTATGCTAAATTATGTCAAAATTATGCTAAATTATGCTAAATAAATCTAACACTCAATAAAGGATCAACAACATAATATTTTGTTTTTATGGAAAAGGGAAATAGTAATGTTGAGGCATGTGTGTGTAGAATGTTGTTTCATTAACCATGATGAATCCATTGGTTGGACTCAACTCTAGTGCATCACAACTTTAGGACCATAGGGATGGAAACCATAAACTAGTTTTTCTCATTAAAATGGAAGACGCTAGACTTGAGAAGGGTTATTGATCACACAATGGTAGCTAAGAGATGACAAAAAGAAAAAAAAGGGTATTTTCAAGCCAAAAAAATATAATTCTTTCAACATATGCATGATATATCTACACAAAATTATTACATGCCCTGAAGTTGCAACTATTAGCTCATATAAACCCCCATAATGTAACCAGATAGAATTCAATTATGATATTCCAATGTATAAATTATAACTATAAACTTTTGATATCCGCCTCCAATGGTACATTATTTGATATCCCGCCTCC